>VXBW01006617.1:1333-23829 GCA_013400375.1 Thinocorus orbignyianus
AATCGGTATTTTCTTGGCGACACCCCCTCCCTTCCCTCCCCCGACCGGTCGGCAAGGGACAAAGGTGCGGGATGCTTTTGGAAAGTCCGGAAAAGCTGTAAAATGTCTCGGAATTAATAAGCATAAATGTGAGGGGGTTAATGGATAAATAAGAATGACAATGCGCCGGAATTATTAAAAGGTTTATAAACCCGCAGCGCTGGGGGTAATGGGGGGTTAAAGGACCATTAAAGAGGAGGTTAGATTGGAGAGTCTCAGTGTGAGGGTAATTAGGAGTAATCTTGTCAGGGTAATAAGAATTAACTCAATCATTCTTGACCTGCAGCGGGTGGAGGAGCCTCTGTCACGCGTGGGCTCAGCCCCCCCGTTTCAAACGGATCGGGCCCTTCCCACCCCCCAAAAGAGACCTTCGGAGGGGTGGGGGGGATTATTCCTGGCAGGGATGGGGTGGGGAACGCTCCCCCAGGATGGCATCTCCTCTGACCATCACCTTCTCCCACTGCCCATCCAGGTCTGGTTCCAGAACCGGCGCTCCAAGGAACGCCGGATGAAGCAACTGAGCGCCTTGGGTGCCCGCCGACATGCCTTCTTCCGCAGCCCACGCAGGATGCGGCCGCTGGTGGACCGGTTGGAGCCCGGGGAGCTCATCCCCAACGGGCCCTTCTCCTTCTATGGAGGTGGGTAATGTTCTCCTACCGTGGTTTCTTGTCTTCATTCTTGGCCGACTTGGAGGGTTGCGGCCCCGCTGTGGCCTGTGGCCTCCGAGCCGGCCAACATGTCCCTCCCTTGGGTTCAATGAGCTTTGGGTGACATTTTGAGGCCTCCCCTTTAAAATGTGCTTTCTCTCTCATCTCTTTTCCACTCGGTTGCTTCGCCTGTGCGTTACCTTCCCTCTGTCTCTCTCCTTGTCCACCAGATTATCAGAGCGAGTATTACGGCCCTGGAAGCAATTACGATTTCTTCCCGCAAGGACCTCCTTCATCTCAAGCTCAGACACCCGTGGATCTCCCTTTCGTGCCCTCCTCGGGGCCGTCAGGCACTCCTTTGGGGGCCATGGATCACCCCTTGCCTGGACATCACCCTTCCAGTGAGGCTCAACGCTTCACTGACATCATGTCGCATCCCCCTGGAGACTCTCCCAGCCCTGAACCCAACCTGCCCGGGTCCTTGCACTCCATGTCCGCGGAAGTTTTTGGCCCCAGTCCTCCTTTTTCTTCGATATCCGTCAACGGTGGTGCTAACTATGGCAATCACTTGTCACATCCACCAGAAATGAACGAAGCGGCTGTGTGGTAGCTTTAAAACAAACTGGGTCTTAAGTAAGTGATGATCCTCTAGTCTGCTTATTGTTATGGTGTACAGAAATGACTAAATCCCAACATCTCTCCTGCCCTAAGACAATATTACCTTGGGAAAGAACTGAATCCAAATCGCTCCAAGGCAAGCTTTGCTCTAGACCAGGACAATCTTCATGTTATGGTTGTATCAAACAAGCAAGGGGACGGTTTTTGGTTTTGGTTTTTCTTTTTTTGGTTTGTTTTTTTTTTTTTTTTGGTTTTTTTTGGTACCATTGACAAAGAAACTGGTGAAGCTGTACAGTACAGTGCTGCCGTGCCGTAGGATGGCGTTAAGTTTGATTTACCCCGTTGGATGTCATCCTAAGAGCCACAAATCCTTAGAAACTTCTCATTTAAAAACAAAAACAAATTTAAAAAAATATTAATTGAATGAAAGAAAGGTCAAAGAAAAGGGGGAAAAAAAGCTTCAAGAACTCTAGCGTTCCCGGTTAAGGATGGTCCTGGCATTATGAATTTGTTTGTTAATTTTTTGTCTCTCAGAAAGTTCAACAACAAGAAACTCTTTTTAGCTTCAGCCATTTCAGCCTGCTGACTATCAGGTGGGACAACTTGCTTTTTTTTTTTCCTTTGTTTTTTCGTTTCTCTTTTCCAAAATAGCAAATACTAAATGTTTAAGCCCTCAGCACCAACTCTTCTACCTTCACAAAGCTACACGTACAAAACCTCCTCATCATAGCAAAGGTCACCACCCAGACCTCTAACGAAAAATGACTTGAAAGGAAACAAACAAACAAACAAACAAACAAACAAAAAAAGTATTCTACCTTCACAGAGAGAGAAAAAGCTAAACAAAAAAAGACTCTATTGAACTAAAAACAGTCAACTGTTTACGTCTAATGTTAAATTCAGGAGTTCAATGTTTTGCTAATAAATCCTGTTTTCGAACCTCTTGTTCAAAAGCAAAATATTTTGAGCAACCAACCAAAATAGTTCACTTTTCTTTTCTGTAGATGTTCTAACAGATTGCAGGGCTTGTGGTTCACTGTGCTAGTTTGTAAAAGGTGTTGTTTACAGAAGGCAAAGAAAAAAAAACAAACAAAAACAAAAAAAACCCACAAAACCCAGACAGTTGCCAAATAAAGTAAATATATAGCACAAATACTGTAAGGTGCTTTGCACCAGCAACCCGAGAAGGTGTTTAAAAAGTGTTACAAGGTTAAAAAAAAGAAAAAAAACAAAACAGACATCTTTGCTAATTTTTAGTCCTGTTGAACATTCATGGAATTGTTAATATGACTTATATAGACCCACACAGGTTTTATTTTTGTGTCTTTAAAATAAAAGTCCAAAATATTTAAATTTTATGGTCAAATATGCAGTCAACAGCTGCTACTTTTTTCTTTATATATTAAATTTCTCATATGTCTTTTATTGTTCTAATAAACCTAAGCTTGTGTGACCTCCAGTGCATATTAGACCATTCACTGTATGAAAGAAAACATGTTGGATAAAATTTGTGCGTTTTTAATAAAATTAGAAAATCTGATGTTTAGATAACTCGTGTTTCATTTGATGTTTGAAGCCATTTCAAACGGGTTCTCTTGACTCAAATAAATAGCCCAGAGAGAGAAGGATCCACTGGGCTGATAATCCTGGAGAGCTCTTTGGTGGCAGCCTAAGCCCTGGCGTGGATGCAGGCGGAGGCGGCTCCAGCCTTTCTTTCCGCCCGCAGCCTCCCCTGTTGGAGTGGAAATAATAGGTGAGGCTGTAGGTTAGATTTCAGAACTGGAAACTGATCAAAGTGTTAAATATTTTAACCTATTCCTTCTCTTTTGTGTTCAAAATGCTCATTTTATGCGTCAGCAAAACTGTATTGTAAATGTAAAACAACTTGCAAAGGTACGCTTTTGAATTGATCTGGTTTTAGTTAAATTAATTCTCCGAGGGTAATTTTTCTTTCTTTTTTTTTCTTCCTTTTTTTTTTTTTTTTTTCTTTTTTTTTTTTTTTTTTTTTTTTTCTCCTTAATTGGATGGTTTCAAACACGGCGCAACCTCAATGTCATGGCAGTAATTTTAATCCTTTCTTAGAGCTGATGCGCGGTCAATTGTTGGGCGGCGTTTGGTGGATGTGAAGTTCTCGGAAGGGCAGCGGGGGAGAGTGTTTTGCTTTGCACTAGATACGGCCGGATTTGCTTGGAGAGAAATGAAATGCAACTAAAACAAAACAAAACAAAACAAATCTGGGACCTTCTGAAATGACAGATGTAATGTTTTAATTGGAAACGATTGCCGAAGCCCAAATATTCAGTACTTCAAAAGCAAAGAGTCTCAGTGTTTCCGAGAGGACTTTGAGCTGTTACAAGCAAAGAATTAGGTTTGGTTCTGAAAAGTCACTGGTTTAAATGTTTTCCACCCGCTGGGCGAATAGAATGGGATGAACTAGAATTGCAGATTTTCCTTTATCTCTCAACTAATCGTGACTCTGGCTTCGTTTTTTATTTTGTGTAGAGACGGGGATTGATGCTAAAACCCAGACTTCCACATTTGCAGTTATTTATTTCTTTGGAATGAGGATGGGGTAAAAAAAAAATAATAATAATATCAAAATGCTTTAAAGTTGTATGATTTGTAATTTTCAATGGTGATTTTTTATTTGGTTCACAACCTAGTTTCTATGCCCGGCAGAGGGGCCACCTAGATGAAGCAATAGTTCACTTTAAACACAAATGTCTTATCTAATAATATAAAGAGAAAAGCTAAAAACTATCTGCAAGGGATCTGTTAGTGTTTCTAAAAAAAGAAACCAAAACCAATCATGCTTTATTAAATACAGGGGAGACTTCTTAAACTCGTGGACTCTGTGTCTAACTCATTTCTCTGCCTTTTGTATCGCTGCTCTGGTTTGCTGCTGGTTTGCATTTATAGAAGCCGAGTAATGAGGGATCTATTTATTACAAACTTTTACTGATCTGGGCAAGAGCTGTTGATAAATAATGCTGCTTGTGCTTCTGGTCTCTGCTGCTGCTTTATTGTTGAATCAATTATTTTCAATGAGAATTTCAGCAAAGGGGTTTATTTCATAGAAAACGTCTGCCACGTGGTTTGTTGGTTGGTTGGTTGGTTTTTTCCTTAACTTTTTCTTTCTTTTTTTTTTTTTTTTTGTAAAGAGGTGCTTGTACAGTTTATTCTGTGTTAATTTTGGCAGCGATGTGATCCGGTTCGGTTTAGGTCGGTGGTTTATGAAAGGGAGGGAGGAGATGTTGTATTTGTTGTATTTTTTGTATTTTTTGTATTTTCCTTCGAAGCTCCCATCCTTGCCTTGGGGTCTTGGTGCCCATCTTCGGTGGGGGGGAGCCCGGGAGTTGGTCCCACGCTGAGCGTGTCCTTCAGTGCTTCCCGGGATCCGCTCTCCGGAGGCCCCAGCACTTTGCAGATTGGAATTCTGTGCTCTTCAGGGGGAGCTGGGTGTTTCTGAAGACCCTAATCCAGCAACAATTGCCCAGTCAAAACGCCTTTTGAAACCATTGTGGCGTTGGGTTCTTGTAAGCCCTTGTTTACAAGAGCATTTCCATTGACTCCGGTGGCGTGGCCGGGGTGAGCCGAGGTCTGAGGGAGAAGGGCCTTGGAAATATGTGCTACTGGGATGGATTTTACATGTGCTTGTCAATCTTTTTCTTTCTTTTCTCTAACTGCAGAAACGTGGATGTGCAACACGCAGCCATACGTACGCGCGATGTCATTCCCAAAGCGTTTTTCCAAGTAATTGCTCTCTTTTGATCTTTTTCTTCCTTGGTGGCTTTCGGTGACCTTCACCTTGGTGCTATGTCCCAGCAGAAGGTGCAGCCCAGTGACCTTAAACCCTGGTGGCTTCTCAACCAATTTTGGATGGCATGAGCCGGGGTGAGGTGTGCACCCTCCTGGCACGGAGGATGGGGAGCTCCATGTCTCAACGTGCCCAGTGGAAGACTTTGGGGCACCCCATATGTGACACCGATGACTCCATACTAGGAAGATGGTACCAGGCAGATCTTGTAAGTATTATTCCTGATTGAGTTGGTATTATTATTATTCCTGATTGAGGAGGTATTTCAAATTTTCCTGAGTTTCCAGCACCCAGGGTTTTGGCGGAGCTGAGGGCATGTCCCAAGGTGGTGGCACTTTGTGGTTCTCCCTCTGTCCATGCCCTTGGTCCTCTCCCACCGCTGGTGGCTCTTGGCTCAGGCCTTTGCTTGGGGAAGGATGCGCAAAGATCTGCATCCCAGGAGTAAGAATGTATTTAAAACTATGATTTTCAGACAAATGGTGTGTAGTATTTTCATGTATGTGTCTGCACCCAGGTGCTGAGCGATGGGTACGCCATACAAATCTCTAAATAAATATAATTTAAAAATGCCAGTGGTGATTGGCATACTTTTGCCACCCTAGGAAGTGGCAGATATTGTAGTGTCCCTCTCATGAATGATTCCTTTTGCCACAATCTGGATTTTTTCCCTGAAAAGGAGTGTTGTCTTGAAGCTTTGCATGTTCTTACAACGTTAAATACAAGCAATTTCAGTCTCCCTTTCTGTTACAACCCCTAGTAGATAAATTCACGTGTATTAAGATTAAGCAATTGATATACATCCTTAAATGCTGCTGGGAAGAGGGAATTATGATGCTGGAGCAGGTTCTGGAAGCTCTTTCTTTTGTGTCTGCTGTGGCTCTGGGGTGCTCAGCGTTCCTGCTGCCAACAAAATACCCATGAAGGTAAAAATGAAATTAACAGGACCGTTAAAAATATGTTTTTGCTCATAAATCCTTCTGAGATGGTTATCTTCTCTTTCTTTTTCAGTGGTGTTTGTGGTGCTTTTAGCTGTAGACCCACGGGGTCACGTGGAGAAAAGGGAGTTTGTTGTTGTCTGGAGAGTTGTTTGTTCCTTACATGGAGAACTGTAGGGCAGAGTCGGTGTGGCCTCGCAGTTGGCTGACCTTCAGATGATGAAACCTCTGTATTTGGGGTGCTGGCCATGGTGGGGGTACCCTTTGGGGGGCTGATGGCCCCACGGTGTGATGACCGTTTGTGCGTGGGATCTCTGCAGGTGTGTTTATTGTGTGGATCCTGGTCGGGTTCTCGGAGGATCCCCCCAACCTCTGCCTGATCCTCCTTGGTGACAAGGGCACGACTCTTGGGTCTCCTGTTACAGCCTGTCTTCAAATTCAGGAGCAGCTCCTCTTTGCTGATATTTGCTGCACTGTTTAGATCCATTTTGGCCACTGTGAGGACTGAGATTTATTATTTTTTTCCCTGATTGGTTTTTGTACGAGCAGAATTGGGACCTTTAGAGAGGTTGAGGGGCATCTCACGTGGTTTTGGAAGGCAACACTGGAAGGAAACCCCAGGTTGTAGCGTGATGCTGTTGAAAGGTCTCGGTACGGGGTGAGAAACCCTGGTGTGGCACAGATTGTCCCCGTCAGCCGGGAAACACCCCCACCACGGCATCTGCAGGGCCGGAGCCAGACGCGTGCCGGGGTGGGAGCAAAGCTCCTGGCAAAGGCTGGCCTTCCTTCCTACGTGGTCGTGCCCGGCATCGCGGGAACAACCTCCACACTGGAGGGTGCACGCACAGGATGGAAAGTAGATTTTTTGAGGATGGAAAATAGATTTTTTGAGGATGGAAAATAGATTTTTTTTGGCTCCATCTGCAAAAAAAAAAAAGGGCTTTCTTCTAGTTTTTAAATTGCCTCTGGGTGGCCTTTAAAATTCTCGACTGCTGGAAGCGTCTTTAGGCTGCGCAGCTATTGAGACACACTGGGTTCATTCTGGTTTTAGGTGTGAGAGCATCTTTAAAATTAAATCTTTAAAACAGGTGTGCTTTTTTGAAGGTGTGATGGGGTAGGAATATCAGAAATACTCAGGTAAATAAAAACATGGAAGAAAAACAGTAATAAATATTCATAAGGTGCACACATAATCTAAATTTCCCGTTATGTCATGAGTCTTACCAGACAGGTTTTCTGTGTGCTTTTTCCCACTTCTCCCTGTTCTTTTTTTCCCCCTCTTTTTCACTGACAAATTGTCTTGCTGATGTATATAAAAAAAAATAATAAAATCTTAAAAATGAAATGAAATAGGTTGGTTTGGAAAATCACAGTTGCTAGCCAAAACGTCGGGAAGATAATCCCGGCTCCGGCTCGTCGCTATTCTGGGAGCCCTCTGAATATGGGTCAAATTCTGCCCTTGATAATGAAAATTCAATTAAATTCAGTGGAGGTAGCAGCGTGTGTCGGTGCCGTGGCTCCCCACGGGAATCCCCCGTGGCCCCCCAGGCTCCCACTGCCTCCATCCCCAAGGTGGGACCCGACGCCGGGCGCTGGTGAGGGCAGAAGGAGACGGAGAGCGGCGGCGAGCTCCGGGGTGGTGGCATCTGCACGGCTCTGCCTTGCCAGCACGTTGCTTTATTTATATATTTAAGGAAAGAAATGCTCTGAAAAAAAATGGATTTGTATTAATAACCTGTAATTATACAGACACCCGAGGATGATACGCTCTTTCGCTGCCAAAGCTACCATCTCATCTGACAATTTCCTAAAAGATGACAAGCTCCACAAACACACGGGAGCAAAAGGAGCTGAGTGTGAGGAATTGGAAGTGCTTCCTTGTCGTGCAGACTGTTCAAAATTCCCTTGTTTATCTGTTCTGTGTTCGGGGTGTTATTTCCATTTTAGCAAATAAGCATGTAAATAAAAAGTGAAATTAAGAGGGAAAACGCCAAAGAAATGATGTCAGTCAGTTTGATGGCTTCTGCTTATAAACAGGGGGAGGGTTTTACAGAACATACCATGATGCATAAAAAAGGCTTTCATGATGGTCTTAAATGAAAATGTATTGATATAATTTTTGTACAAATATTCCCCCACACGATTATGAATCCAAACGGCGGCGGCGTGGTTTGAGGGCACGAGCACCAGAAATTAAAACCGAGCCTGGGAGTCTGATTTAATTACCTTCCCAAGTGAAAGGCAAAAAGAGGGAGAATAAACAGCGAGGAAGGAGTCTTTGCTGGTGAAATATTTTAACAACCCGTGGCTGCCGCACACTGCCTTGCCTGTTTGATGTGAGTTTACACGGGATGAATCTCCTCATCAAAAAATCATTCTGAATTAGCAGCTCCTGCGGGTCGGGAATGCTGGGGAAACCACAGCACGTCCCAGTGCGGGGTGCCCCGGTGTGAGGGGTGGGTGCAGGACAGGTAAAAGCTGGGTCTCTGAGCCCTGGCAGAACCCCCTCGAGGCTTCAATTGTACAGATGTGAATTTTAATGTGCTGCTGGGATTTATACCAAACGATTGTCCCATCAGGCTCAGAGGGTGAAATCCTGGTGGCAGTGGCGTGAGCGGCAACAGCGCCGGCGACTCCACGCAGCCCGTTTTTGACTCAAAAAGATCAACCTAACTCACTGTGTTTTTTATTATTTTTATCATGTTTGTGTTATTTAACCATCACTAAGCACCTTCCTCCCTTTATTACCAGGGCTATTTATTTATTACTTGTTAGGCTGGGGTAGAGAACGTCCCCTTTTCACTCTGGAAGGTTTGAAAATGCGATTTTTCGGGGGGTTCTTGGCGTGAGTTCTGTGGTTAAGTTACTGCTACGTAGCTGTTCAGGTAAGCAGTTATTTCTGCTACTTAATTTTCTAGAGGTTTATTTCTCCAGGCTCCTCCCTTTGTTTATAACGGCATCTTCCGCTCCGGAAACAAAATCCCTACAAACTCAAAGGAAAAGAAGAAAAAAAACCAACCTAGAAGCAAAGCCGGAGCAAAGCGTACGCCTCCTGTTTCATGAATTTTCTGTTTTATAAAACCACGTCTTGTTGGAAATAATAATCATTAAAAAGGAAAAAAATGAAAGAAAATCTGGCAGTGCTTAATTTCACGTTGCTGGAGGAAGGGCAAACCATCCTACATAACACAGAGTGTTACAGCTGTCAGTCACACCACGATAAAATAAATGCAAACTACAAAAATAAAGTTGAAACGGGATGGAAACACCCGGCAGCATAAAATCCAAGGGGTTTCCTTGGAAAGAAAATACGTCCTTTTAGCAAACATTAGTTCTTACATAAATCAAACTGTTTATCCTCGCAGTTTTACGGGCAGAGTCGCGGGGTGTGTGAGAAGGGGGGTGAGATGTTGGGGTGTTTTTTTTTCCAGCCACCTCCTCCCTGGGTGCCTCTGGGGCCCCCAAACCCCCACCCCGGGCTGGTGGGTGCTGCTGGCGGCGATGGTAATTAATGATATTCCTCTGCCCTCTGTAGGAGAAGTGCCTGCACTGAACGCTGCCGCTGCCTGCCCCGCACCTCGCTGCCTTCTCCTCAGCCAGCGTGTCTTCCATGAGTTTTTACAGCCTTTAAAAACCAGCCCAGGAGTGGGGAAGGCTCTGCTGTTGTCAGGGTGGGGATGAAGGAGCAGCCCAGGGCTTGGTGGGATGCTCGGTCCCAGGTGACACTCCGCTGCCGGCACCATCGCAGGCTGAATCTCAACCTTGGTTGGGGAGAACCCAAATGTTGGGGGTCCGGGCTGACCCCTTGGGGCTACCCGTGGTGGGGTCTGGAGGTCAGACCTACATCTGCTGATCTGGCTCCCTGCTCCCTTCTAACAAAATACGCCCCCACCTCTATAGCTGCCCCCCAGCTCCAGCTCTAACCTTGTGTCTTGGGGCCACCTCACCCCACAGAGTGGCCAGGAGAAGCCATCAGGGGGCAAACCCAAGAGATGTTGTCCTTGTTGATGCTCTCAGCAGGTCCTTGCTGCCTCCCTTCGCTGCTGCCTCTTGGCCAGAGCTTGGCCAAAGCACCCTGGGATTTTCGGATGCACCGAGGTCGGCGTAATGCCCCCTGGGGTGTAAATGGGGTGTGAGGATCCATCTGTCCCCAAAAATCCGGTCCAACCACCCAGCTCTCACTGCTGGAAGAGAGACCCTGGCTTCACGAAGCGTGTGGGACAAGATATCCTGGTTTGGGGTAAAACGAACCGAATAACGAATTCTGTTCTGCGCTAAAAGATGTGATGTAGACTTAAAAAAATATGGTTGTAGCGTTTTCGCATCATATGACATGACTTTCCTTCTATTCGGCTCTTACCCCGGTGCCCCACGAACTGGGAGCACTGGGCAAACTCCCCTTCTTATGACCCCCGTGTCCCTAATTACCATTAATGTCCCCCTTAATGAATGGGGGGACCAGGACAGCCAGTCCTGCAGGGGTGTAAATCTGTGGATAGTTCTATTTATCACCGTTATTCCTAGTTGTGCATCCACCTCACCTCAGCCCATACCCCCTCCCACAGAGGGCAGACATCCCGAAGCCTCGAGGCCACCTGGGCCATCTCCTTCCCGGTGGTCGCCACTGACCCCGACCCCGGTCCCGGTCCCGGTCCCGGTCCCGGTCCCGCTCCCGGGCGGGCGGGCGCTAGGACCCCGCGCGTCCTTTGCCCATAGGCCACGCCTCCATCCCTTAAAGTCACGCCCCCTTTGCACACGGCCCGCTAGGCTCCGCCCCCTCGCCCTCCTTTTTCCCTGCCAGCAAAGATGGCGGCGCCCTTAGCGCGGCAGCTGGAGGAGCTGCTCAACCCCCGGCCCAGCCTGCGGGACCCCGAGGACGACGCGGAGGAAGGTGAGGAAAGGCCGGGAGGGGGATTTAATACCCGTGGCCGGCGGGGAGCGGGCCGTAGTGGGCCGGGGCGCCGTCGGAGCGGCCACACGTGGTGCTGCCGCCGCAGTGGGGCCTGGCCCGGGTGTGAGTACCAGGGTCTTCTCGGTCCCGCTGGGCTTCTCCGCCTCCTCTAGCCGCGGCGGGGGTCGTGTCTTAGCGCCGTGGCCCCCTCAGCCCCGGCTGGTCACACAGCGAGCGGTGCTGGGCCCGCCGCCGGGCCCAGGCGGGCCTGTGGGGTGGAAGTTACCTCAGGGGCCAGGGCGGCCTGAGGGCCGGGGCTGCTTCAGGAATCGACGTTATTTCAGGAATTTGCCTTATTTTAGGGTTGTTCGAGGGGCCTGGCTTACCTCAGGGGTCGGGCTTACCTCAGTGCTGGGTTACCTCGGGGGTCGGGCTTACCTCAGGGCTGCCCATGCCGGGCTGCCCAGGTGCAGGCCCCGCCGTGCCGGGAGACAGCTTGGGGAGTGGGTCCGCTTGGAAACCACCAGGAAAAGGGTCGTAAAAGCGCAGGGTCGGGGTGGGAGGGCACTCCCTACCCCTGAAGCCCGGCCAGCGTGGCTGTGGAGTGTGGGGAGGCACTCGGTGGATTCTCTCAGACTTCTCTCTGCCACACCAGGTGCTCCGAGCAGGCCACAGGGTGCTGCATGTGTCCTGTTTGATGCTTTCCAGTGGCTAATGATCAACTTACCTCTTTAAATCCAGCTCTTTTTGCCGTAGTTATGAACTTTGAGACACTGGTCCCTTTTCGTAGGTGGCTGTGTCATCTTCTAAGTTTCCAGCCTGGTGCTTGCTGTTTCCTTGAGTTGCCTTCTCCAGAGCAGAGTCTTTCCACAGGCCAGTAGCACCAGCCAAGCTGTGGGGCAGGACCTGTGCAAGCTGACTGGCACACACTGGCAGTGCTTGCCTTTAGGCTCCAGTCATGCTAAACGTTGTACCATCTGGCCTGGTTGAGTGGTTAGAATCATAGAATGGTCAGAGTTGGGAGGGACCTTAAAGGTCAAGTTCCAACCCCCCTGCCCTGGGCAGGGACACCTCCCACCAGAGCAGATTGCTCCAAGCCCCACCCAGCCTGGTTCTTTTATACGAGTGTCTGTGAGAGCAATAGTATTTGTAAGCAAGACTTTAGCAACCATTGAGAAAGTTAATGTAGTCAGCAGAGGAGTTTTCTCATTTTAGTACTCACTGTTTAGCTTCAGACTTCATGCTTTAGTGGTGCCAGGACTGAGAATGCCAGAAGATCTGTTGAGTGCCACCAGCTGTTCTGCATCAGTTCTTCTTGCCCTGTCATTCTGTGGTGCTGAGCATCTTGCCTTCCTCGTGTAGCTGCAGAGACGGGATTTAGAGCAGATCTTGTTGCTTTGATTATGAGCAGGAGATTTTTATTTTTATTTTTTTTCCCTGCTTATCCCTTGCCTCAAGTGAGTGCTGTATGTGAGGCATTAACATTTCCAAACACACATTAAAAGAGCACTTAGCGATGTTCAGCCGGTTGGATCACTCAATTGATTGAACAAAGCTAACCCTGTAATTTTGTGTACAGGGTGTTGTGCACATGAATGAAAATAAGGAGGGGGTATGGTGTGATGTGTTCTCTGTGCTGGAGTGTGCCTCTCCTGTGTCCTGGAGAAGATGAGGATGAAAGAGGGCACTAACCACAGTGAGATTGTTCTCTCTTTAGCCATTCTCAAATGTTTATCTATTTGTGTGGCTTGTATAAACAGCAAGAGGCCAAAATCCATCTGAATTGCAGTTTTCCTCCTTTAATCTGGAAGCATGAAGTGAGTGAAGGCATTCCAGCCTTACTGAGTCTTCCACCCAGAGGAATAAACTCCCTTCTCATGAGGCTCTTGTGAATCTGTGGAATGGCTTGGATGGGCTTAGTTTGTGGTGCTTTGCTCTAAAATAGAGAAGAGGCAGGGGAAAAAAGTGTGAATGTGGGCAGTGTTCATTCAAAAATATAAAAAATTCAGTGGGATTTTTGGGAAATGTTAATAAACATTGATCTGTGTTGCAGGTGAACCCTGTGGTACCAAACCTTTATATGGAGAAGTCCTGAGTCCTGGGAGGGGGGTTGGATTTAGTCGGTTCACATAACAGCTCCCTTCCTTCCACAGAGGTTAACTGGGCAGATGGGAGAACAGCTCTGGCCACAGACAGGTCACAGGATGTGTTCTGAAAACTAACCTTATAGCTGTTTTATCTCTTCTGGTAGATCTTAAGTATTCCTTTGCTCAGTAGTTTCTAAGCGGAACTGGTGCAGATCTTCACAAAACCCACCTTTGAGGCTTTTTCTCTGCCTTGGATTCCCCAGCAACCTTTCCCTCTTTGCAGAAAGTTAACGGTCTGGCTTTCCTTCACCAGGCAGGGAGGAGCCTTGTTCTCTCCCAAAGCCTAAAAACCAGATTCTTATGTTACTCACCTTTGTAGTATATTTCTGTTTGTAGAGTGTGAGGAGTTTTCCATGGCTCCTTCCCGTGGCTAATTCTTCTGAAATTCAGTTCAGTTTTGACATCCCTCCCCCCTACTTTTTCTTCCACAGCTACAGTTGCTAAAGTGATTGACAAATTTGAGGATGAAACTGCAGATGACATTTTGCCTGTTGGTGATATACGAAAAAAAGCTTCGGCCTCTCTCTTGGAAGCAGATAAAAGGTACAGTGGAAAAGCTACATCTCGCAAAGCCTTGCAAGAAGAACTCTGGGGAGATGCTCTGTCTGAAGAGGGATCTGGTAAGGAGTCTCATTTCTTTTTCCCTTTTGTTAGACTCATCAAAGTATGATGTTAGTGTGTTAACTGAGCTAGTGCCCTCTGAACTGAGATGACAAGCTTGGTTCCTTTTACAGGGCAGTTAAACAGGTCCAATTAAGTTGGGTGTCTTAAATTCAGGCTGTGTTTTTTCTGGCCTGAGGGACGAGGCTCAGCACACTGACTGAATGTTGTGCAGAGGAAAAGAAACAGCTCCCACTTTTAAGCCAATATATCTTGGGGACTGCAAGTGTATTTGGATTCTCATTTGAAAAATGCACATAGCAAATTCTGACCACCTCATTTGCTTCTCATGTCACTGTTTCATTAGAAACCTGAGCCATGGATGTACTGATCATGGCTGTGGTAAACATGAGCTGAGATCTTTTTGTGGATATGTCTTTGTGTTTCCATTGTTTGGCCAAACCAGAAAGTAACATCATATGCAGATAAAATGGAGTTTGGAGCTCAAGTAGCCCAACCATGTAGCTATTGATGATACATGCTGCAGAGTGGCACATCTTGCTGGGAAGTAAATAATATTTTTCTCTTTTAATTCGTAGCTGAGGAAGCATTAGATGAATGGTACAGTGACGGTGAAGATTCAGAAGAAGATGGCAGCTTAGGCAGTAAACCAAAGGAGAAGCCCAGCAGTGCTGGCAGTGAGGAGAAGGAGGAGGAGGATGACTTGGAAGATGGTGAAGAGGCAGATCCTTCTGTCAAGGCTAAGGCACCAAAGTTCAGTTTCCAGAATATCACAGACTTTGAGAAATTTGCGGAGGGGATGGATGACACTGGAAGCAGCGAGGGGGAAGATGAAGATGATGCCAGCATGGAGGAAGGAAGTGAGGAGGAGGAAGGCAGTCACGAGGAGGAAGGAAGTGAAGAGGAATACGGGAGTGAAAACCACGACGATATAAAGGAAAGCAAAGAGAGTGAAGATGAAGGGGGGGTGATGACCTTCTCAAAAGGACAAGACACTGAAGAAGCAGAAAAAGGCAAAGCTGTGAAGAACCAGCTAGGTTTGTGCATGTTTGCTTTGTGTTTTAATGAGGCTTCCACCTTGCCAACAGTATAGAAACTGGCCACGTTAGGAAGCACTTCAGCACGTTAACATGCTGTTAGCATCCTGCATGTGCATGCTACAGCAGCCCGAGTCATTTGCAAATGTTGTGCCAAATCTCCTCTGCAAACTGGTGTCACTGCTGGTACGAAATCTCGTGTTATGAAGTGTATTTATCCACTGGCTTAATTGAACTGCTGCTGAATATATTTGTAGCAGTGGTGAGGCTGGGGAGTTCGTAGACTAGTTGTGCTGTGCAGGGATACTGGTGCTGCTTCTCTTTCTTTCCAAAATGTAACACTGAATGCAATTTCTTTCTGTCTATCCTACTATCAGCCTCCCTTTGCAGCATGTCCTTTTAAACAGTAAAGGAGAGGGATTATTGTTTTATTTTGTGTGTGTGTGTGAATCTCAGAATTCCAGTCAGCATCACAGCATGGGATGCTACTCTGTCCAGAGACACCTTGTGGTACCAATTTTGTGCAGGGTCAGTGGAGACAGATTTACCATAACCAGGAGCAGTGTAGCCTAAAGGAGAGGGCCTGTGCTGCTCAATCTACAGCTCCTTCACCAGGAGCAAGTGCTTTGGCTTGCTGAATAACTGTTCTATTTTCTCTTTGTTATGAAGCACTGTGGGATCAGCTGTTGGAAGGGAGAATCAAGATGCAGAAGGCACTCCTGACAGCCAACCGGCTTCCGCAGCCAGATACTTACCCCACCTTCAGAAAGGAAGGTGGACAGGAATTCGACGATGCTGTTGAGAGCTGTAAGTATTCTTCATTTCTTCCTACTTTGGGTAGACTCTGCTGTAGCTGGTGTGTTTTGCCTGCACTGGGAAGTGTTAATGGGCCAGTGAGGGCTTTGAGTAGTGTCTGTAGTATTAGCTGTTGGTTTGTATTGCCTTCATGGTTAATTGGGCACTCTCCAAATAGAAAGGAAAATGCATTTTCTACCATGGACAAAGAAAAGGTCTCCTATCACCCACGTCTGTGTGTGCCCAGCTGATCTCTGCTGATGGCGTGCTGTTACTTATCTGATGTTGGTAAACCTCAGCTTGGGTCCTGCTGTTATTTCTAGTTCATGTGGGGATTCAATTTTGCTTATCAAATTTAAGTTTCATGCCGGATCTTGGAAATAATTGGTTTGCTTGTTGCTGTTTGGTGTAGAGTTGGGGTGCTTTTTTGTCCAGAGACACCTTGTGGTACCAACTTTGTGCAGGGTCAGTGAAGGCAAAGATTTGCTCTAACCAAGAGTAATGTAGCCCAAAGAAGGCGGCCTGTGCTGTTAAGCCAACAGCAAATACCTTTTCAGCTTGGAGCTGCTTCATCTGTTTGTTTCTTAGAATCATGATTAATGATATTGATCTGATGAGATTTGTAGTAGATTCCCCAGTATGGCAAATACAATGTGCAGGCTTCAGGTGGTGAGTGCAAAGTACTCAACTTCAGTGTGTTGTGCACCTATTTAGCTTTTAGAATTGAACACCTTTTTTACTGGCCTTCAGGTAAAAGTGGAGGTAGATAAAAAGTTGGGTACACTACCCTTAGGAATACATATAAAGTTTGTTGTTTTCTATCCAAAATCATACAGGTGACAATGTTTGTACACAGACTGTTCGTTGTGCCAAGTAATTCTGCTAGTCAGAAATGAATGAACTTCAGAGGATATTCTTCCAGTCATTTTGAATGATAAAGAAAACTCCAGTAGCATTTTAAAGCTTGCCAAGTTTGTTATCCCTTTCACTTCCACTTCTTTTTTCCCAGTCTTGAGATACTGCTCGCTTTCCAGAACATTTCAGCTCTGTAGGTGAGCACCAGGTGGAGGATCCTGAGAAACCCCCTCAGGTGAACCAGTTGGTGGGAAACACTATTGGTGCCTGAAACCTTTTATGCTAAAAACCAGAGACACCACCTCCTGGTTTGCTGTGGCTGGATCCATTTGGCCACACCATGTGCTGGGTTGTAGGAACAACTGCACATTGAGAACCTGTGGCCTGGGCTGACACAACTCATCTTAGAACTGGATTAGGAACTTTCCCCATGATCAAACCTGACCCTGAGTCTTGCCCCTACACCAGGCTCTCACTACCATCATACAGCTTACACCTGAGCTGAACGTGGCAGCTAATCAGCTTATCTGGAGTTACAGCAGGTGAGGTACTTTGTATTTTAAAGTTAGTGCTGCTGCTTTAAATGAAGTGATTAGGGAAAAAGAAAGGCGAACTCCCAACAATACTAAGCTGACCTTTCAGTGAAATGCATGTTATTAATGTATTTAATGAGATGCATTACAAACTGCACCCAGCACTGTGTTTCATTACAGGTCTAAAATGCAATATCATTAAAGACCTTTAACAGAAACAATGGTTGACATTTTGATATTTCCCATAAGCAAAATACGTCCAGGAACGTGGAGTATAATACTGTACCCAGCACAGCAGAGAGGTTAATCTTCCCCTTGTCCAGAATGCTAAAGGAAAATCCACTGTTAATAACTGCTCAGTGATTCCCTTCCCACAACTCTTTTCATAATCTGGGAGGCGAGTTGTGCAGTATTCTCTGATGTTCCCAATGGCCTGGGTTCCTGTTCTGTGTTTCATCTGTGAAAACAGCAAGAAAATAAAGCTGGAGTGACCTGGGTAAAGTTAGCAGAGGCAGCTCTCAGACTGGCAGGTGGAAGTAATTTAGGGAAATTCTGGTGCTGCTACCCTTGTTTACTATTTTCTGGTGTTTTCTGAGGGACCACATTTATATTCCTTTTTTAAATTTCTGTTTTTTAAAGAAGTAGGTTGTCAAAAAGTTACTCTTTTTTTTTTCTTTCTGTAATCTGTACTATTATCCAGTGCATCTATCTTTCATTGCCCTCCAAAAATGCTCTTTCCAGAGGCTGCAAAGTGCTGAGCATGAAAAAAGGAGTAAATTTATACATGAAGATCTCATGAAAGACTAGGAATGTGGTTGGTGTTACCTGGCAAAGACCCATTTCTTTCACCCTTTGCTGTGTTGGGCCCTGGGAGAGGGATTAATGTCTAATCATGAGCTAGAGCTTTACCCCCTGGGCAGGCTGGGCTGTGTTACAGCTTCTGCCTGGACAGCAGGGCCGTGACCTGCCAGTTTAGGTGAAACTAAATCCTTTCTGAAAATGTGCATCATGAGATATTTAAAGTTCTTTCATTAATTGGTGTGACTTGATTTATGAGGGAGAAAAAGCCCCCTTGCTCAGTGTAAATCAGTCCCAGTATTTAGCTGATGAAGTGGCTTAGTGCCTTCTAGAAGAATAAACTTTTTTACTTTTACTGGGATGGGCAAATGTTTCTGGACTCTTGAGTTCTCATCCAAGTTGTATTACCAGGTTGTGGGTAGGATCCCATTCCCCAGATGGGAAAAAAGAGATGAAATGTGCATGAGAAAGTTTCAAGATGTGTGGGAGACAGGGCTTTGTAAATACTGAATGTTGAGGTGATTCCGTTGGATGTGATGCGCTTCGCTCTTCAACAGGGTTTGGGATGATCATAGTATTGATGCTGTTTTGGACAGGATGATACTCTCAGGGAAACCTCAGCACTTCTTTCCAAATCCATGAAATAAACTTGGCATGCTGTCATGATCTTTACTGAGTAGGAGGAAATGATTTGGTGTTCAAGTTGCACAAGGCTGTTGGTGCCAAAAATCTGGGTGTTCCCTGTAGGGCAGGAGGGCACAGAGAGCTCTTGGCACCTCTCTGAGGTCCTGGGTGAGTCCCTCGTGTCCCTTTGAGAGCTGCCCCGGGATGATTTTTGGAGTTTATCCCAAATCCTTCCATTGCTCCTGCAATTTCTTCTCTGTGCTCACAGGAAGGATGATTTTTTTTTTCAATGGAAAACAATCCTTCCTGTGTTTCCCTCTTGGGTATCTCCCACTTGTGACCACCCCCTGTGCAGCTCTTGGGGGTCGAGAAATTCCCTAAAGGATGGAGTATAATTGTGTTAAAGAATAGACAGCCAAATTCTATACACTTGGAGTTTTAAAGCCAAATCTGAGAGAAAATGGTAAGGTCATGCTTGTTTTCCAAATTGTGAGGTGGGAGGTTAAAAAACATCAAATGTTTATGTGATTATTTTTGTAATCTTGTATATTTTTTTTCAAAATTTATTTATTATTATTATTTAAATGATACAACATGCCTTGGACAATCTTGGATTCCTGAGATCTCAGGTTCTGGTGGATGATTTACTACAAAATTGCTTATAAATTGAAGTAGAAAATGTTTTGCAGACCTGGCAGCTTTCAGGCTTCACACCCATTTGTCACCCAGCATTTCCCTTTGTGTATAGAGCAAGAATTAATTAGGCTGCACTGCAGGAAAAGTTTATGGCCATAATTTATATAGGATGAATTTCTGTTTAAAGAGACAGCATTGCTTTGTTTGCACTGACTTACTTTTTCTTTCCCTTAAAAAAAATAAAAATCTTTAATTATATTCCAGATTTTTTTTTTCTTTTCCTGTCACTCTTTTTACATACAAATTGGAGACCAAACTCTGGTGGTGGAGCTCATGTTTATTCCTGTTTTGCATACATGGAGGAAGTCTGAGTGGTTTTTAATGCTGGAATCACAGTGGATGGCTCGGGATGCAGTGCAAATGTTTAATGCACTGCACACGTGTGAGTGCTGCTGCCTGGAGTGCTCTGTTTCACCAAGATATATTTGTATTCCCTCACACCCCATCTCCCAGCCTGGTCCAGGGCTTGAGATGTTTCCTCTGTTTGGGGTCTTGCACGTTCAATTAATGTTTTTCATAATCAATGCGAGTCAGAATTTGCAATCTGCTCCTGATTTGCACATTAAAGAGAGCCATTAATTAAAAATTCCAATCCCTGGCATGTTCCCGCAGGATCCTTGCATTATTTACATAGAAAAGGAGAGCAAGGTGCAAGTTTCTGTGCTGTGTCTCCGCGCAGATTGCATGCCTGCCATTCATATTCCTGTGTATGGTTTCAAGGGGGAGGAAGGTTAGAAGTGAATCTCATGGAAGTGTCACGAAAAATTACCTCGGGGGCAAGAAAGAGCCAAAGAAGAGGTGGGAGCAACATTAGTGAAGCCACATCCAGTGTCAGGAATTAAACAGGGTCCAGGCTTGGGGCTTGTTATGTTAAATCTTGAGTGGATGACAAAAAACCCCACGGCTAATTGGGGGGCAGGGGGGCAACAAGAGCTTTAAGAAATGGTATCTCTTAATCAACAGAAGGTAGAAGCTGTTTTTGTGTGTGCCCTGGGCAGCTGGGCTTCCCAAAAGTACCTCTGTTCATGTTATTTTTATAATTTTCTCTTTACAATTCCGGTTAAAAATACTAAGGTTGGAATGTTTTTGACTAGTAGTTAGACAGTGACACTTCATACTTCGCAAAAAGAGCTGGGAATTCTCATTTTTAAGTAGTGTAATGTATTATTTTCAGTTTTCAGTCAGCAAGATGAGGAATTGAAAACACAAACGCAGGTGAGGCTTGTGCAGAAGGCGAGATGCTGATGGAAATTGTAAGAATTTAACTGGACAAGTGCTTGTATGTTTTCCTGTGTGTGATTTCACTTTCCAGGAGTTCAGTAGGTCCCTGAAATGTAAACTACCAGTTGAATTTTTATGTTTGTGTGTTGTTTTTTGGTTTGTTTTTTTTTTTTGCTTTGACTCCAGTGAATTAAGAGAAAATGCTGGAATCCCACATTTCTATTCTTCAGTGTAAGCTTAACAGAAGTTGTTTAGGAGGTGTGGAAAAAAAAATACTGGTTTTGGTAAGAGGTGCAGGGTCTGTGCAAAGGAGTTTGGCCCTTCAGTGAGCAAAAGTGGGGACAGCAAATATTAACTGTTATTTACACCTTGTAGAGCTGTGGAGAAGTTACACAGAGGTTCATGATCAATAAGAAAATAAACCTGAATAAAGTGAATGGAAAAAAAAAAACAAACCCAAAAATCAAATGAAATGCTCCATGTGCTTGCCAAGGCTGTTATCCCTGAACCTGCTTGGGTTATTGATGCAGTACCAGGGCGGCAGCACTGAGCTCTGCCTGGCCACAGCCTGGAATCTTCAGCACAGTGCCTTGTCTGCTGCTGGTATATACAAAATTGTATACGTTTTTTAAAAATTCTGCTGAAATTTCTGCATCTTTTCTCAACTCACAGTGGTGTCTGAACTTTAATTTTTATTCTCTATAGTCAGCTATATCCTGAGCACTGAGATGTTACTCTAGGTGATTCAGCTGTGGACTCTATGACCATGAGCTAGTGGCATTCCATGCCTGCACAGGGTACAATTCCTGGCTTCCTTGTACTTGAGGAGGATGTATTATCTGGAAGAAACCTCGTTTCTCCCCATTTTTATAGTACTGTACCCCTCTGAAATCCCTCCAGAAGAACTGTTGTGTTGGGCTCATTCACACACGCAGAGATGTTGAAGAGCACTGTAGGGGTGACCTTACTCACTCCATGAGGACACTGTGCTGAGGACTGCAGAATAGTGCATTTTTGTCTCTTGGGACTAAGTTAAATGTAATAGTGGAGGCTGGTTCTTTTTTGTACCCTACCAGCAGTGCTCCTTGCAGCCTGTGTGACATGATGGAGAGTGTGTTTCTTTGTGGCCACTCCGGGGATATGGATATGGTTTGAAATGGTTTTGCTGCTTGAGCAGTGGTTCCCAGTCCTACCTTCTCCATATTGAGCTTGGACTACAGAGTATTAGAGCATGTGCACCTTTTACACCCTTCCATATGTGTTTAAAACGGGGTGCTGTGGAGAATCTTGATTTAAAAGAAAGACATTGGAAGATGAAACAAGGGAAACGAGCATGAGTGATATGTGGTGTTTGCGGGAAGCAACTTGCTGCTCATAATCTTTCTGTAGCCCATTTCTTCCAGTCAGAGTCCGTTGTTGGATAACTGGTATTACACATTGATTAGTTATTCCCTTAAGGTGTTACATGTCTCTGGGGCAGCTAGCCAGTGGTTGCTATTTAATTATGTTTTACTGAAAACTGGAACTAGAAGGAGCACTTAGAAAACTTTGCAGGACTTGCCCTGGCCTGCACAGGGCTGGGTGTTTGGTTTCTTCCACAAAAGGAAGAACATTTGTTCCTAAAATGTGCAGCCCAGTCCAAACAGTGCCCCAGAAATGTCTGTTTCTGGAGTGGAAATAGGCACATTTGTAAGGAGTGTCCTGGTAAAGGGCTGTGCTTCCCCTTGGAGCTGTGTGGACCTTTACAGTCGTTGCCTGAGCTGGACTCCAGGTACAGCAGGTTGGTTAACTGCTCCCCTGACAAATATCTGAGGCTTGTGAGTAAACAGCACGTTTTGTGGACAAGGCCTCTTAAGGATGTGATTAAGAATCCCACTTACATTCATTGCCAGCGGGAGACCTCCAAAGATGCCATGTGTTTTCTGGTTTTACATTCTTGCATATTAAATGTTTCTGTGTGAATGCTTCACACTGACTATCTTTATTTACTTCTGGGTTGGTTCTGTAATATTTTGCTGAAAAGGGACTCCTGACAGAGGGAAGGATTCTCTTTAGTATCTGGTTGGTGTATGTTTGTTTGTATGTTCTCAGTGTCTTTTATTGAAGGATTTTTTAATTTTTCTGGATTCTATTACTCTAACACCTGATCTTTAAAAATCATAGAATCATAGAATGGTCAGAGTTGGAAGGGACCTTAAAGATCATCAAGTTCCAAACCCCCC
>VXBW01006617.1:23847-61544 GCA_013400375.1 Thinocorus orbignyianus
ACTCCAGAACTGGACACAGTACTCCATTCTCTGCAGCATCCAGGTAACTCATGTCCAAAAAAGCTCGTTAAGCATTGAGTAACTTTGGATAATATTAAGTCCACTTTAGATAGCGGAGAACCTCTACTGATTCCTACAAGAGGGGATGTGTTGGGCAAGGTGTTCTCCTCTCTGGTGGGACAGTGATGCCCCATCTGATGGGTCACACTCTGCCCTGATCCTCGCCTGCTCTTGCTTGTCATTGTACACATCTGGGTAGGGAAAAGCCGTCAGATGAAATGTCCTTTACTGAGACTTTTTCAGAGGAGCCTCTGGGAATCAGCTGCCAATAATTCCAATCATAATTTTGTTATCATCTCTATGCATGGATCACTTTTAAAACTCAAATGTATCCATCCATCCATCTGGAGATGATAATGCATTCATACAGAGCAGGGTGGGTGTCACCGGGGAGTGGGGGAGGAACTGAGGCACAGGCAGATTACACAGTTTCCAGAGGCATAGAGCAGTTACCGGATTAATTGGTGCTAGGCAAGATCATGGACTTAAATATATTCTTGCTTTGAAGATTTTACTGGGAGCCTGCACAAATGTGTGACAGCAGAACTGGGTTTCAAGGCTGAGTGTAAATTATTGTGATCAGATCTAGCCCACTTAAAACTGGGAGTTCATTTTAATTGAATTGTATTAGTGTAGACACTTCATGAATACAAAAACCATCCTGCTTGTCAATTCACGCAGGGTTGAATTTGGTGTAAATGGATGTGGATGCAGGTGTCCCCAAATTTCACCTTTCCTCTCTGATCTAATGAAGAATCTATTCAACTCTTCTTGGGACTGAGCCAAAGCCTGTTGACATTAATGAAGACTTCTCTTGACTAAAATAAATGAATGAATCAGACCCTTTTTTGTACATTTTATGGTAATGATCCTCTGTCTTGGAGAGCTTTTGGTAAGAGCTGGGGTCAGTAGGGATGATAAGCTCATGGGTGGCTGTTCTCTGTATGTGCCAGTGGGTGAGAGGGAAGAAATGTGAAGTGAGAAGCTTTAGACAAAGGCACAGGTCTCTGGTTTGGAGCTCTGTTGTTTCTCTGCGTGGTGGTGGTGTGAGGTTCTGTGCATATACAGAATTTGGGCTGTGCGAGCTCCTGTGGTCTTGTCTTTGCTGTCTGTGAATTGTTCAGAAATCCTGTGTAGGAGGTAGTGGAGAAGCACAGGGTGTTTATTTAACATGTAGTTTGGGGTGCTTTTATTCAGGGGGGAAAAAAAGAAGGAAAGAAACAAGATCTTGTCCTTCCTCACTGAGCGCCAAAGCTTTTAGCTTTCGGTATTTAATCTTTTTGAGCAGAATTTTGGTCTGCTTCTCTTGTATAGATGTGGTAAAATTGAAATGCTTCCATTTTATAGGTTATCTCCATAACACTTTGTGTTGGACACTGTTGGTGTTAGAGGTTTATTTTAAAGCTGTCTTAAATTCTAGTGCAAGAAATGCCGGAAGAGTCCGGAGTTGTTGACCTGATGCACCCAAACTCCAGACTGTGGGATTACACCACACTTTAACCACATCAAATAGGTTTGCCTACACTTGAGTTTCCCAAGGCAATGAATAGCTAATTAAATGGAGTTTAGCTAAATATTTGTGCCTGTTACTCCTGTATGCTCCACAAACAAGATGCAGGGAAACAAAGGCTTGCAAAGCATCCAGACAAGCGTGTGCAAATGTCACCTAACTCGGATTAATTGGCAATTGGTTACCTTGAGATGGGAACTCAGTGCTTGTCATGATAAATGTAATTAATGGGCTGGTATTATATGGGGAGGTCAGTCTAGATGGGCTAATGTTCCCTTCTGTCCGCAATATCTAGGGTAACTACGAAATTCCACGTTTCTTCCTTTCTCATTCTTGCCATGTGTACTTGGGGATTCCTGCCTGGCAGAGATGGGAATGTGTGCTGTCAGCTTCTTTACATTTACAGTAATGTAAACCATCAGTTTTTATAAATCTCAGTTTTACAAGCCCCATCCCCTCCCTGGTTTGGGCTGATATCAAAAGATATGACGGTTGAGGCGAATCAGTAGAGCATGAACTTCATGGAAGTGTTTCTCTTTCTCTCCCTTCTCAGCTTCCCCCCTCCCCCAGACCCCACTAATAAAATCCATGAATACCAAGCCTTTTATTCTATTGTTGCATCTAGTTATTCTCTTTACTTTTAGCAAACTCATCTATGTCTGATCCTGTTGTCCTTACTGTCAAATGCAGGAATATTAGAGTGAAAGGCCTAAATTGAGTCCCTTCTGTAACTCTTTGGGAGTCAGCTGAACTGCTTGTGTGAAAGGGGTTTGCAGCGTTGGCTCCTTTGTGCTGAAGGAACCCAATTTTCCCCTCTGCAAAGGCTTTTGCATCATTTGCATTCCAATGGAACCAGCAAATTGGGCCTGTGGTATGGAGCAGTCCGTTTTCCTTGCCATCAGCAGAAAAGTCACCCTTTTTCCTTACCATCATTTGATAAGATTCCAGAAACTCCAGTGTTTTGGGAAGCATGAAGGGGATGTTACTCCCACCGCTTCCTAAAATAACCTGGACAGATTTATACCTGCTTTGTGTTAGGATTCAGCTGAAGTCCATGAGAAAGGGAGACATTACTACACCACATCTAAAAAAAATCAGATCACTCTGCTGCCAAAGGGCTCACAGCAAAGCCTGTGATTTAGTCTCTTGTGGCTCCCATCTTACGCTTCTTGGAAGCCTTTTGTTTCCATGCATCTTGGGTTTAGGACCCCAGGACAGCCAGGGGTGCAGCTCTGAAGCCAGCAGAAGTCCTCCTGCCTGGTATTGTTCCTCCTACAGTCAGTTGTGCCGTGGGAATTACAGCAAAGCTGTTGTCCAGAGCCCCGTGTTTACGATGCGGTGCCTGGAGGAATTTCCCCCCACCTTTTCCTGGCTGGTAACGTGTCTGTGCTGTTGGGAATAGAGAGCAAGCTCCAAAAGTAATACTGACAGACTTCAGAATTATGATACACTGGAGCTCTGGCGGAATTCTTTGTTGAAGAAGTTAGAGGCCTAAAATGTTAAGGCTTATTGTTATTCCGAGTTGATAATCTCTGCCTTGCTTTAATAATTTTTCCTCATGCCTGGATAGCCTGCGAGTTGCACAATAATCACTCACACAGCTTTGTAATCAATGCCCAAAGTAATAGGATTCCGCTGGCCAACGGCAATTAATAAATTTGTGTCTTTTTTAAAACACTAGCAAGTCGGGCCTGAAATACGACTGACTGGCTTTCCTCATTTGCATATTTATTGCAGTGGAAAAATTCTTGCCGAATGATTGATGTTGAGCCTGCCTCTTGAATTCCAAACAGCACATTATTATGAAATGAAAAATGCCGGCCATACAGTTGATTAAAGTTGAAGACAGTGGAATCGGTGTTTTTTAAGATTGTGGGAGAATTAAAGGCATATTTTAATAGATGTTGACAAGAAGTGAACTAACAAAAGCAAAGCAAAGGATTTGCTTGAAAAGATTTAATCAAACGTGTTTCTTGGGGGATTAATTGCTGGGGATGACTAGTGCAAGTGGCTGGCTTGTGGATTTGAATGAGGAGTATTGTTCTGGGGCCGGCATATCGAGTGCCATTTTGACCTGTAGTTTAACTCCTGTCCCACGGTCCTTTGAAAGGAGTGAAAATTTCCCCTCTTCATCTCAATGTCGGGATAAATGCGTGTACCTGATAAAGATGCTTTTCATTATGTGCAGCTATTAAAGAGGTTTCATTCCTTGCCTTTTTTTTAATTTGCATACCGTGACCGGAGCGCTTGGGCACCGCGCCGTTTGGGTGCAGGGGTGACACGGTGACTATCCCAATATTTGGCAGCTCAGCTTCTCCTCCACACGCCAGGGTTTTCACAGATTTTCTGTTCAAGCACCTCAGACAGCCCATGGAGGGACACAGAAAATAAAAACCTTGCCTGCCAGTGCTATTCCTGTGATGCCAGATCCTCTGATTTAATTGAGGGGAAAAAGAAGGTAATTTCCAGCTTTGGCACGATCTGTGTGTTTCTGTTGTCCCCTGTGTGTGCCGGGGTTCCGTGCTGGTCCATCACACTCAGGATGTCCCCGTTTGTGGCTGTGTATGGTGACAGCAGGCACTGTTCTTTAGGGCACAGCAGTGCCCCATCACACCCTGTAAGACACCACGAACATACAGCAATGGAGTGAAAATCCTGTGTGTTTTGCCCCAATTTTAAGGACACCATCCCTGACCGTTGTACTCCAGACCTGCTGGATGGATGCACCAGAGCAGGGAGGAGCTTTTTTGGGAGTCCCACTGTGGTCATCTCTCTGTGAATACCTTTGAAAGCCTGGCCTTGAGGCACCAGCTTTTTTTCCGTTGCCTTCAAGCATCTCTGCATGGAGCTGCTCCCTGCTGCTCCCACCAGCTGCCGCTCTCTGCAGCTGCTGGGGAAGATGAAACGAGACCCCATTTTTAGAGGTCATGAAAAAGAGGCACTCTGAATGCTGAACTGGGAGCAATGGATGAGCACAGAAACCATCCTGCCTTCCAGTCCCCAGCGTTTCACTGCTTGGGTCTCAGCAGGGGCAAGACCACCTTCTCCAGAGACACCTTCTCTGGTGGTGGGACCACATCATGGGGTGGGTGTCCTGCAGCCAGGAGCCACCCGGTGCAGAGCCAGGGGATGCCAACAGCACAGCCAGTTTGTCTGTAACTGCTGGCATTGACAAAATTGATTTTTGTGGTTTGAGAGCAGTAGGACAGATTTCATCTCTGATGAGTCTCCTGACACTTTGATACATGGCAGTGCTATCCCTGAACGGAGCTAAATACTCCAGGGCTACTTTCTGACTGGGTGAAGGGATGTATAAAATGAGAACGTATGAGAGAGTATTAACAGAAAGGCACACTTTGATTTACTGATCCTGGCTCCCAGCTTTCTTGGTGGATTGATATACTATCTGCTGGATCTGGAACAACTTTTTCACTCCTGTACACAAAATGAAGGGGCTCCCCTGGACTCTTAAAAGTGACTCTTACAAGTTAGTGCACTCCGAGTCCCATTTAAGCTGGAAGTTATATTCCAGCCATGTTTGCTGTGTTCTTGGAGCAGCTGCAGATGCAGCTTTTTTGCTTTCCCAAAGGGCAGCTTTGAAAGGGTTTGACAGAAGGAGGGGTTGCCTCCTGTCCTGGTGTTAGTTGGCCTCCTACACACAGAGTGTGAGTTGTTGTTGGGGGGAATTTCAGTTGTTCATCCTGAAATGCCATAAAGGGATCCAGCTTCTTTTGTTTTTAAGGCAGTGCTTGGGCCACCTGTCCTCAGATAACACAGGTTGGAAATGTAGAAGTAACTCCTGGAAAAGGAGATAGTTTTGAGATTTTTCACTATCAGCGAGATGGTTTTATCCTGCCTTCGTTCACAAATTGAGTCAGTCTTTTCCTCAAAGCAGACGGTATAAAGGCAGATGAGGGAAGAGAAGAGAAGATTGGGAAGAAAACAGTATCTTCTGGAATTAAATGTGAAATGGATAGGGCAGGGCTGGATGGGGAGAGGGCCGGGGAGGGTGACTCTTGCCTTCTGAAGTTGAGTTTACAGCACACTTAAGCACCCACCAGTAACAATGAGGATGCCATCCAATAATGCTATTAAATACACAAGAACTGTGAAAGCACGGAAATTACCCAGCTGTAAGAGGCTCATGATGAAACCACTATCTGGAATAATTAGCCCTCCCACCTGGTTAGACGCACGGTCGTTGTCTTCCCTGCCCTCTCCATCCCCTTCACTCCACACAAAATTGCTCCCCATCCCCACTTCTGTTGGGGTCTGGATCTCAGAGCCTGGGGGGGGGGCTTGAGCCTGTCTTTATTCTTGCCTGCTCGCCGTGGCCCTGATATACCCCAGAAGAGCTGGAGTGCTACTCCAGTTATAATTGACAGGATCAAAGCTGCCTGGGGTGCATTAGCACGGCTGCTGGAGGATAGGCAGCGGGTAGAAAATAAACAGTTTGGGAAGCTCCGGGGACATTTAGCTGTGTTGCAGGCACTGGGAAGGATTTTGCTGTTGTAAGCTGTGTGCTCGGGCTGGGGTGGGAGTACTTGCCTTTTGCCAGTGATGCTTTAGCTGCAGAGACATCCAGGAAATGCATTTTTAAGGGCTTTTGTCTGTTTGTCTCTCGCAATTGTTGTGATGGAAACACACGGCTGTTTTACAAGTACAGCAAATCTAATCCGTTAATAGGTTTAGATAGAAGAGTTGTCAGAACGTGTCTATAATGAACCGGGGGGAGGATAAGTCCAACAGCTGATCTGCAACAGAAATCTTAAAGCATCTTCTCCTTGACATTCCTGTTACTGAGGTCAGGCTGTAATTTATCTGAAGATGGTGACAACTGAGCAATATCACAGGGGTAACACGTGGGAGATTGAGACCTCTGGATGTCTGGGCTGATTTCTGCTTGCACTGTCTCTGTCTGGCTGATGAAGATTTGCTGTTGGCTCTACCTGTGATCTCTGTGTCCTCCACTTAGAAGGAAAAAAAAACCAAAAACCAAGTGGTGTAAACTTCTCTGTTCTATATGGGGCTTGGAGCAACCTGCTCTAGGGAGAGGTGTCCCTGCCCATGGCAGGGGGTTGGAACTTGATGATCTTTAAGGTCCCTTCCAACTCTGACCATTCTATGATTCTATTATGGTAACTCAGAGAAAGAAACAGGTTGGGACTTAGGGAAAACAGCCCCATTTGACTTCACATCAGTAGAAGAACTGGCAGAGGAGCTACCAGGGGGAACTTCCCACCACGGCAGTGTTCCTCCAGCCATCCAGACAAATCCAGGGTTACTGCTGCCCACATGGATGTTGCTTGTGGGTGCATGGGGAGGGAAACCAAGCCTACGTGAACATATCCTGGAAGAAAACAGATCCTGAAGCGGTGTGCTACATTCCTCCAAGCATTTCCCCGTTTGGTGGTGCCTTTTTGTAAAAGTAGAAGGCAATACAGCAGTGTCAGGTCAATAGAAATTAATCCCTGTAAAGTTCAGTTTAGGATATTTTTGGGAGAATTGTGCCAAGTGTTTTGCCTGTAAGAGCTGACCGTGTGATGGATGTGTAGCAACGTACAAAAGCAGAGTTTGTGTAGGCCTGGACAAACACTTGTTATATATCAGGAGGCTTGTTGGGTGCCACAAAAGAACTGTTTTTAAAGAGCAGATGCTGCAACGGTGTGCCGTTAACCCTTCCTGCAGCGGTGTGCCCCCAGCCTTCAAACGAGTGCAAGCACTGTATGTCCTTGGAGAACATAAGATCATCTGAACAGACATAGTTTTCTCTGCATCTGCATAGATACAGGAAAATTGTCAGCTACAAAAGTCTTTGGATACAGAGCATCAGATATACATTCAGGATTTGTGTCTGCAGGTACCCTGGAAAGCAGCTCCTCATCCCCCTGAAATGAACCTTCACACCATGTATTGAGCATTCTGTATGCCTCTCCACTCCAATCTTTTCTTCTCTTCCTCTCTTTTCTATGGGTCTCTGGGCCTGAAGTTCTGCTTTTCTGATCAGAATCCTCTTATTAAACCTGCCAGCTCATTGTTTAAGTTTCCCCCCTATAGATCAGATCTTGCTACATTTAATTTTACTTACAATCTAATTTCTTATACCTCCCGCGTGGTGAGCACAGCGGCGTAGAAGCCAGCAGTAGTCACAGCCCTGCGGGAGCTCCGTTTTTCTCCTTGCCCTCCCTCCTTCTGCTCCCTACAACGTGCCCGTTATGTACAAGAACAAAAAGTCAGAGGTCAAGTTTAGACAGGGTGAACATATATACATTTTCCCTTGTGTTGCTTCGTATTAGCAAGCTGATGCTGAGCTCTGCTGCAGAACTTAAAACAGGAGAGAAGTGAGTTAGTCAGCAAAAAAGGTTGTTGTCATGTGTTTGTCATCAACCACTTGTGCACACTGTGCTTGTTTTTCAATACATTAGTCCTTTGGGCTCTGCAGGCTGATTGTTTGTTGGTGAAACACTAGATCAGTGCTCCCCATGTGCAGCCAGGCAGATGTTTAGGAGCCAGTCCTGCCTCCTTTCCTCCCTTTTGAGGAAAGAAACGGTCTTTCCCAGCGTGGTGATGTTTGACATTAACAGCTATAAATCAGTTTGAAGATAAACCGGGACCTCTAACTGATTAGAGGAAAACAGACACGCGGTAGCTGTGGCAGAAATTCAGATTCAAGATGAGAACCTGAGCACCACAAAGCTGTGTCTCCTCCAAACGTAAAGATCAGGGGGAAATTGTCACTCGTGTCTCTTGTTCTGCAGGTTGTAAAGCCCTGGAGGCATTGCTGAAAGTATTAGTGGAACTTCAGGATGAGCTGCTGTATCAATACCCAGGCACGAGGTATCTGGTGGATGGAAAACAATCAAAAACTGAGAGGTAAATACAAAATAAAACCTTTCTGAATCCTTTGGTCTCCAACTCTTCAATAAACGTGACAATGTACATCCTTCCTGAGCATCCTCACTCTCTGCTGTTGTCTCAGCTGCTGCTGTACCTGGGTGACAGACACTGAACAAATGACCACTTGAGTTCCTTCTGCCAGACTGGGAAGTCTGTTTTGTAATCTTTCTGATAACAGAGGAGGGGCTAAACCATGGGTCTTGTGGCATAAATACCACCATGGTGTGGAAAAAACATGGGTGGGGAGTAATACCCCTTCCAAAAAGCAGTGGAGGGGCCATTAAGTATTCACAGATGTTGCCTTTGAGAGGTGTAGGGTGTTTAGTCTGCGTGTCTTTGTTCTAGTGATGATGAAATCCCTAGCAGTAGTGATGAAGAGCAGGTGGATAAGGAGAAGAAGAGGGGGCCCCCCAAACGAAAGCTGAAGATGGAGGACTACCCGGAATTCATAGCCAAGCGATACGCTGACTTCAGGATCTATCGGAACAAAGTCTTGCAGAAGTGGCACGAGAAGACAAAGCTGGCATCTGGCAAAATGGGAAAGGCAAGTCTTGGTTTCTGTGTGCTGGCGTGGTTATTGTTTAGCAGAGGTTTGTGGAACGAGTTGATTTGACAGTTTCATGTTGCAGATATTCCAAGTTAAGCCAAGAGTTACAGCAGTAAGAATTAAATACACAGGTACACACTTTTTCCCAGCCTTCAAACGAGTTTGGAAAGAAGCCCAGCCCTCAAATTTCACAGGCATAAAGCTGTTCTCTTTTGTTTGGAGCAGATGGGCAGGAAAATTTTTTCAGAGGCAAGTGTTTTCCCAAATTTTGGGAAAAACTCTTGGGTAGTATTGGTGTTCCCCCAACCAGAGGCCTCATCATAGCCGGTCTGCAGCAGCCAGAAGGCTCTGTGAAGATGCCACTATTGCTAATCAACGAGCTGCCTGTGTTTTATAACTATAATACAACTTGGCTCTCCTCCTCTGTGAAATGTACACTTTAATACAATGGGTAATCATTTCACCCAAAGATCCAGGGTTTCCTCACATCTGTGAGTTGGTATTAATCATTGAGAAGTTCATCTGAACCAGGACAGCAAAGGCATTTTATTAAACCAGGCGTCGGGTTGCCTCAGGTTGGGAAGGGAGAGAGAGGGTGAAATAAATAAAAATTCCTCGCAAAAATCACTGCAAGGAAACCCAAACCCCCTCCTCTTGGAATGCTGTCTGCTTATCCACTGACATGGAAAGATAGAGGAACATTGCTGCCTTGAGGAAAAGCTTTCTGCATTATCTGACACTGGTTAATGTTGTTGCAGGGTTTCGGTGCCTTTGAGCATTCAATCTTGACTCAGATTGATCATATTATGATGGACAAAGAGAGATTGCTACGGCGGACACAGACCAAGCGATCAGTGTATACAGTGCTGGGAAAGCAGGAACAGGAAGCTCATCCAGCCCCTGAATCTTTCCCTGAAAATTCGGTGAGAATATTTTGTTTATTATAACTCACCCTCTGGAAGCAGCGGAACTCTCAGCAAAACAATTAGCTGGAGCCTTTAGCAGGCAGCGTTCTTGTTTGCGGGAGATTTATGAAGGAGGTATCTGAGTGTAGATTCCTGTAGTGTAATGGCTAAGAAAAAGATGCAGACGTTTCAGTTCCAGTTTTATGGTGTTTGCACTCTCTCCTGTGCCAGTTCTTGATGGGCAAAAGCTGGGCTGGGTCTGGGATTGTGCCCCTCCTGATGCTCCCTAAATCTGCTTTTTGAGGTAGCGGCTACAGAACTTTGAAGCTTAGAATCTTTAACCCAGAAAGTAACTTCTAAAATCATGCTGCATATAACCTACAGAATATGTTAGTAGTAGGTCTGTTATTAATTTAGTATTTAAGAGTGAATAAATGCTCAATTCTGGGAGATCATGTAGAATTACTGCACTTGCAAGATAGATTTTTGCCATTACGTTAAAAATATCTGTAGTATTTTGCCAGAAAGACTTTGCACAATCCTATTTATTTCCCAGTAAAGGCATCATAAATCTATTTTGGCATTGGCAACGTTTCTGCCTTGCTTTTAAATGTATTCCTAGTCCTTAAAACCTTGTTAGGTTGGGAGCTTTTCCCTGTTCCGTCGTATCTTCAGGTGTGTGTACAAGCTGCTGCACGTGATGTCGTCTGAGTTTGGGGCAGAAATGCACATGTAAGAGTGTTTCCTTTGTGCTTCCAGGAGGTCCTCCCACAGGCAGATTCCAACAGGCACCTGAAGGACATAGATGAGGAGATATTTGATGATGATGACTTTTATCACCAGGTAGGTGATGGTAAATCTGTGTTGGAATTACAGCTTCACTTGGAATTTTGTACTTCCAGAGCTAACGCGAAGTTCTGTGCTCAAAATTCCTCTGACCAGTGGAACTCAAGTTATCTCTTTCAACATCTGGAATCTCTGTAGCTACCTCAGAGGACTTTGGTCCCAACTCTTGACGCAGGGCTGTAGAAGCTCAGATTTGCTTTGCAGATGTCAACTTGCTGCTGTTACTGGTGCTGTTGTACTCGAGTGAGACGGGGCTGCAGGATAAGGTCTGTGCCTGTTGTTCTCACTGGGGAGCTTTGCTACACAAGAGGGAAATCACTGAGTTCTCTAGAGGTGACTTTTCTCTCTGGGTAGAGTCTCATTATGAGAAACGATTCTAGTAGATCTTCAAAAGCACCCAAGTTACTCTCATCTCGACCTAAATCATCTCAGCTACTTCCTGAATGAAAAAGCTGCAGGGCTCCTCCAGCACTTCTCTTGGAGCTGCGCCAGCTTGGATTTAGGCCAGTTATTCCTTTTATTTGCAAAATTCTTAGAAACGAGGAATCTGCACCCAGTGCATGGAGGCTGTGGAAATGTGTTTTCCTGTGGAAACCTTGTGTTTGTAATTTATTTACTAAATGATGGTGCCAGCTTTATGAAATACTGAAATTGCCATGTACTGGGGAAAATGTTTCACTGTTAAGTCTGTCCTCAGCGTACAAAAAACTAGTTTTGCTCTTATGATCCACATGGAGCTTTAACTTCAGGACTAAACAACACCATTAGATCATTAGAAAGGCAGAAATTTCTCATCTGAATGGTTATTAGAGTGGCTGGTAAAGTGTTTGGACCGTGGAAGAGAGCTGCTGGTGTGTGACTGTGCTCTGGTAACTGATGTAACCAGAAGCATTTGAATTCTACCAAACATTGGGATTTCATGCACAGGACTAAAGATGAATAAAAAGATGTATTAAATTTCCACATTTTATGGATAGGAAATACAGAGAACTTTACTGCTGCCTTATATTTTTCCCCTCCAAGAAGATTTTCCACACACTTCCAACCCTACTGCTGTAGATGCCCAAGAGAAGCTTTGTGGTAGACTTCACCTGGTGCGGAATTAGGAGAATTTGAATATTTAGTGTTTGTGAGGGATCTTCTGAGGTCATTCCACCTCAGAACCAGGAATGTGTTCCAAGTCAGCTCCTCTCCAGGCTGTGTATTTATTGTATGAGCATCTCTGCTGTGCAGCTGTGGCTTGAGCAGCATCTCCTGGGCAGGTGAAGGTGTCAGATTTGTCTGTGGAGCTTCTCAAACGGAATTCGGAGAGTGCCTGTCTTCTTGGCAGCACTGGTTAAAGAGGCCAAATCTGTGATGCAGTGAGATGATGCCGAGGGGAAATTTGGGATCCGAGTGGACCAGAAGCCCAGCTTTAGTGAGCCCTAAGAACACAGAACAAATTAAGTCGTTATAACAAAATACTGAAGTGGTCGAGGAAAAACAGCTGTGATTGACAATCCCTGGACCTGTGTGGAGGAAGTGCTCGTTGGCCATGGAATGTTAAATTTTTAAAAGAAAAATAGCAATAGATGAATGGCCCGTCCTTCCTTCTAATAACTTTAACTTCGATAAATCGTGATTTCAGAAATATGACTAGTCACAGCTTAGCTTTTCCCCTCACTGGTTAATTGGGGTGCCGGGGTTAATCTAAATTAAAACTTAAACTAATAGAGGTCATCGAGGGAAGAGAATCACCTGAGTAAAACAAATGGGTCTGCCAGGCACAACTGTATCTTGGCCGTTTCCCAAGAGGGAAAGTGGCAGCAAATTGGAGTTGTTTCAGCGTTGGGGAGAGGTGAAGGATGGGTGACACGGGTTTAATGTACGGCACCTCCGGAAACCTTCCAGATTGCATTCCCCGCTGGCCCAACCACCGCCTCCCGCGCCCAGCCGATGGGAGCAGACCCAGCTGTGCCACATCTGGCTGCACAGCGAGGAATGGGTGCAACTTTTTGAAACCCCACGGACTCTAAATATGGTGCTTTGCCTGGTGGAGGCTTTAATCACTTACCACTCCTTGGCAGCCGGCTACGACAGCTTATCCCAGCCTCGTACATCACGCACAGACATCTGCTGAGCCGCGAGGCAGCTACACATTCATTTTCCTTTCTTGCTTGCTTCTTTTTTTTTTTTTTCCCCCTCCATCCTTCCCTCCCTCTTTCTCCTTCCCTCCCTCCTTTCCACCTTTCTCCTCTCCTCCCGTCCCCCAATATGCTTCTTGGGAGAGATGATCTGTAAAGATTACCGCTTCATTGTGCGCCGGTAATTGTGGGGACGCCAGCCGCCGCGCAGCACCCCTTTCCACTGACCTGGTTAATGTCTTCTCTGGAGTGGGATTTGGCAGAGATTGGAGCCCAAACCCATTCAGCGATAAGGCTGAAGCAAATGGCTGTGTGTTTGCTGTCACCTCCCAATTAAATTGGTTTCCTAAAGTGCTCTCCTTCCTTTTGTCGGGGCGGGGAGCTGGGGCTGAGCGCGCTACAATAGAGCGCTGACAATGCAGCGGACGGGGTTTCTTTCAGATGGGTCATAACTCTGCAGCGCTTTTGTGTGTGCCCGTGAGGACGTACAGAGATAAATAAAACAGAGAAAGGGAGCTGCTCTTCGGGAGGTCATTCAGCAGCAGCACCTCTGGGTGTCAGAGCTCAGGTCGCTCCGAAATCCCGACTGCTGCGCATAATACTGACTGCAAAGTGGATGCGTACCTCTTGGTGAGGGCTTCCTAATTTGGATTTGAACTTGGATACAGACTTTTTTAGTATCACTTTGTTTTTCTAAGTAACAGTTTATAATGATTAGTTTAGTTTGATTACTGCTCATGATTTATTAAAGGAAAAAAAATCAGGTAAGGACAGACGTTGGAAACCAACTTCCTGCGTATTTCAGTGTGAAATTAAGCAAGTAAAGATGAGTGAGATCTGATGCATGTGCACAAGTTAATGATAGCAGGATAAGTAGCTGCACTGGTTTGTTATAGATAATAATACAGAACTCCTTAATTAATCTGTTTTTCCTGTGGAAAAACAATTTTCTTGCCCAGATCTTGGTATTCAATGGACTTCACCGTGTGGGGCTGCTGGAATTTTAGGATGATTGTGGATTTAACTCTCCTCTGCCTGTTCATCCCACTTTGCCTTTTCTCATATTCTTCACTTGTTTTATAAGCAGTTACAGTTTTTACTGTGGGGGCCCAGGCTGGATGGTGATGTAAAGCTGAGCTGAATCATGCAAGTGAAATATTTTTATTTGGGTTGCACTGGGTGTGAATAGTTAAAGAGTTTCAGAAAGATCCTCATCACTGACAGCAGAGAGAGGCCAGGCCCCATTTCTGTTTCTTTTAAACTCTCTTTCATACATGGTTTTAAGGGAAGAAAAAGGCTTTTTATTTTTAGTAGTCATATTTATGGAGAATTCATTACAGCTGATATCGGAGCATTAAGACTTAAAATTCCAGCCTGCTACCAGAGAGCTGCTGGTCTGACATGCTACAGTGGAGATTTTATTATTAGCTTGAAATACTCCTCTAGTAAAAGAGAGAGTGGAAATTGGTTTATTTCCAACAGGAATTAGGTTAGTGTTCATGTGCTAAGCGTTCCACTGGTAGCAGCTCTTCCCAGAACAAATGTTCATCACTGATGGCAGCAGGTATGCCTAAGGAGAATTAGGAATATACATAATCCCTTTATTCCTCCGCTCTCCTGCTCCCTCCTCCCCCAGGTTTGGGTTGTGGTGTGTGTCACCACTGTTTATAACCCACAGTCTTCAGTTTGGTCCGTGATCACCACAGCCTCAGAAGCTGGGTAGAACCAAAGTGGAGGGCAACATTCACCGGAGGACTGAAGTGCTGGAACAGGGGTGGCAGCAGTTGGCTGGGCAGGACCATCCGTGGATTGGAGAGGACAGACATCCCACAGCTGTAGGTGAACTGGTACCCTCTGGGATTTATTCCCAAGGCGAGGGTGCTTGCACAGGGAGGGGGAGGCTTGCTCCCCTCCTTTATTTACACCCTAATTACTTAGGAAAGGAGTTGTAGAATCCTAGAATTGCCTAGGTTGGAAGGATCAAGTCCAACCCTCAACCCAACACTGACAAACCCACCACTAACCCATGTCCCGCAGCACTTTTAAATACCTCCAGGGATGGTAACTCCACCACATCCTTGGGCAGCCTCTCCAATGCTTGGTAACCCCTTCAGTGGAAAAATTGTTCCTAATCTCCAATCTAAACCTCCCCTGGTCCAACTTGAGGCCGTTTTCTCTTGTCCCATCGCCTGTTCCTTGGGAGAAGAGACCAAACCCCCTGGCTGCACCCTCCTTTCAGGGAGTTGCAGAGAATGAGAAGGTCTGTGGTTTTCACAAGTCTGTAAGAAATCTCCCACCCTTCCTTTTCCCTCACTTATTGCCCAGTGTGCCTGGGTTCATCCCAGTAACCACAAAATGAACTTCCAAGTCTGAATCTCTTGTCCAGATACTTGTAGCTCAGGTTGTTTCCTTCCTGGATTGTACTTACATCTCAGTCATATTGTGTGGCTTTTTGGAAAACTTCGTCTGATGGGGTGGGTTTCTCCTTGTGTCCCAACCGAGAGTTGGCCCAAAGCAATTCTTGGGCACATACTGGGGTTTTCTCTCCCAAGTATTTGATAATGCCATAAACAAGTAATTACTAATCCAGTGAACTATTAAAAGTCGATAATGGTGAAGAATAGAGAGAAGACTGGCTTTCTGACAAGCTGGTTTACCTTAATTAAACTGGTGAGTGATTAATATGGACAGCTGATCTCGTGGCTTTAATGAGATGCATTTAGAGTTTTGTGTGAATAAGAGATGTCTCGAACCATCCCACAGGTTAATGGCAATACAATACTCTTATCACAGGCATGTATCTTTCAAATGGCTGGGTAGATGGTTAATAACACGTTTTAAAGCTTGATTTGAAACTTCTCTTAATGGGTTGTTAGAAAATACGCAAGTCAGTGCCTGCTTTATACAAAACTGAATTTTAACAAAATGTTTTTCAAAAAGAGATTGTCCAGTGATTTCATCTTGCGAGTCAGGTTTTTATGTTATAAAGAAGAGGAGAAGGCTCTGGGGAGACCTGAGAGCAGCCTTCCGGGATCTGNTCAAGGGGATGTAAAAATAATATTTGAGCTGCGGTCTGAATTTTCTGTGGTGCTGCTAGAAATCCAGATGGTGTTATGCTGCTGCTGGGGAGGGGGAGCTTGAGGGAGGAAAAGCAACTTTGTCATAATTTATGCTGCTTTAAATGATTGTATGGTGCGTAACAGAAGGAAAAATCCGTTTGATGCACCACGTCTTTCCAGAAACTACAGGAGAAATGTGCTAAATTAGAAAGCATTGAAACCACATTGATCAAATGCAGCTTTGACAACTTCTGCTTGTTGTGCAGTGACTTTACGTTTCCACCAGGAAGGAGGAAAAGCAGTTAGTGTTTGTCCTGTTCTTTGCTTCCACTTGACGAGTTGCACTTGGCTCCTCTCTCTGTTTCCTACAGTGACTTTGTTAAAAAATAACTGCTTTGTGAACTGTTAAAAAATAACTTAACAATAACACACTTCTTCAATGTGAGGCATCATGTTGTGGCTTGGTGAGACAGGATGAAGGGAATTTTCCCTGAGCTCTCGGAAGGTTTCTGAGTTAAAAGACAGCAGAGCACCTTGAGCCCAGGCTCACCTCTTCCCATCCCTGAAAAAGTGTTTCTTCAATTCTGATTGTGTTTCTGAGGTTTGGAAACTAAGCTGTTTCCTGTGATGTACTATAATAGAGCAGCTTTTGCAAGGTGTTAATTTGGGTTGGTCCGTGAGGGCTAAGAGAAGTGAGCCTTGTGTCACGGGGCTGATTTCAGCTGTACTGAGCTCTTTGTCTCAACTGGAAATTCTTAGGGGTCTGCAAATCAGAAAGGTCAGCAACTGGAGTATTAGAAACACTGATAGATAGTGCGTGAAAATGAGACCTAACCTCTACAATGAAAATTGACCTCTAAAATGAGAAATGAATCTCTCTTGCCCTTGAACAACACCCTGATGGCATTTCTAAATCCCTCTAATTTTCTACGAGGTACTTTGTGTGCATCTTTTTAACTGGCTTAGAGACAGTCCTTTTAAGGTGAGTCCTTTAGAAAACACACATCACCATCTCCCGTGTGAATTCTGGCAGTGGCTTCGGTGTTGGCAGAGGTGGGTGAATACCAACTGCTCCCAAAACTCTTGCTTTTGGAGGTGTTCCATGGGAAAGTTGCCTCGCTCTTTGTTAGTGGTTGGAGATTTTGAGCTGTCTGATGTGCTCAGGAGACAGGAAGGAGATTTGGTTCCCATCTGCTCCCAACCCTTCATGAACACAGCTTTTGGGCTTGGCAAACCACGTGGCCTCTGCCTGCTTTTCTTTACCAGGGTGATAGGAGATTTCTGGCTTTGAGTAGGGAGTTGGGTTCAAAAGCAAGGCTTGGCTGAGTTCAGAAATGCACACCTCCTGGGAGGCATTGCTGCTTTGTCCCAAAGACAAATAAAACTGGATAGTAGGAAAAATTTTTACACTGAAAGGGTTTTATTGGGACAGGCTGCCCAGGGAAGTGGTTGAGTCATCATCTCTGGAGGTATTTAAAAGCTGGGCAGATGTGGTGCTGAGGGACATGGGTTAGTGATGGCTTTGTCAGTGTTGGGTTGATGAGCTAAAAGGTCCTTTCCAGCCTCGGCAATTCTATGATCCTGTGATGTTCATGACCTTTTTCTGCTTAGTCTTTCCCATTGTCCACTTTGTACATAGTTTGTCTTCCTGCTTCCAGCTTTTTGGTAAGAGCAGCCTGGAGTAGGTGGTGGAGCTTCAGGCTGCTGGAGGTGGTTGCACTTGGTTGCAGGTTGTGTTTTTACTTATGTGGGAGACTGAGCTGAGGGGTTTTTTTGAAGTGCAGGGAAGATGTGAAGAGGTGAAGGAGGGACAGCAGAAGAAGGATATGTTTCAAATCAAAGCCTTTTGATGCTGAAATTGCCTGACTCAAGCTGTGTCTTCACACATCAGGGCTTAATGCTGATAGTGATTTACTTACACTTCCTAGTTAATAATTAGACATTGGGAGACACCATAGATCACTCTTAATGGAATATATGGGGTCTGATGAGAGTTTTCTGTTTTGACTAATAAATTTTAACCAGAATCGCCAAGCTTAATGAAATATTACAGCTTGGGAAGTGTTTTAAGTCTTGCGCTGTGAAAACAGTGTTGCTTTATTCAGTAAATGAATTTATCATTCATTCTGTATCCTGAGCTCTGGCTGGCTCTGGAGCGTGGGCTGAATGCAAGACTCTGAACTAGAAAGTGGAAAAACTAATGAAATCCTTAAAGACCAAAGGCAGCCAGGCAGGTCTAGACTGACTTTTTCAGTGGTAGCCCCTGGCTACATCCACTTTTATTTTAGTAACCATTGTTAGCATGATTTATAACTTTAGCTTCAAGACGTACACTATTTAGATGTAATAAGATGCTCTCTAGCTTTTGTTTCTTATTTCCTAATTTCCCTCTTGTCCCTGCTCTGTATTTTACTTCTCCCCCATCTTTACCTCCCTCTCCTCTTCCCAGGAGTGTCCCCAGTCCTGCAGTTGATGCTGCTTTGAAAGAACATCTCGCTGTCAAGGTCAACACAACTGGCTGTGCCTCGACTGGTGGCTGGTGGGCTGGTTAGTGCAGAGGAGGTGGCTGTGGACAGGGTTCCATCTCCTGCTGCTGCACAAAGCTTCTCCTGGCTTGTTCTGATGAGAGGATCCTCTGTACACAGAGGGGACATTCCCCCCAGCAAATAACAGGATCCCTGCTAAGCCCCAAGGAGCTGGAACTGCTCCTTGACCTTCCCAGCCATTGAGGGAAACGCTGCCTTTGCCAAAGGGAGAGGGATCCTTCCCATTTTCCAGTAAAGCTTCTCCCAGCTTGTTCTGGTGAGAGGATCCTCTGTACACAGCGAGGATGGTTCCCCCCAGCAAATAATGGGATCCCTGCTAAGCCCCAAGGAGCTGGAACTGCTCCTTGACCTTCCCAGCCATTGAGGGAAACGCTGCCTTTGCCAAAGGGAGAGGGATCCTTCCCACTTTCCAGTGCAGCTTTAGGAACCTGCCCCCAAAATGCATCTCCTGAACATGTTTGTAAGATCTTGGTGGCGCTCCTTAGTCTGTGAATTTGGTGGGTCATCAGGAGGAGCAAGTCCTGCTGAAAATGTCTCTGTCCTTAGTTCTCTAAGGGTGTAGGACTTCTGTGTGTTACTGTCTTCTCGTGCCTCAGCCTCTGCCGTTACCACTCAGCGTTTTTTTTCTGTGCATTGAGCCAAGGCAGCACAATAAGAGGTGACAGTAAACACACCTTATTGCCAGTGTGGGAAGAAACCACTAAAACCTTGCTGCACCGTTTCTGGCTGCTGTTAAAGCCCTCCCTCCCACCTTGCTTTTGACAGAATATTGACTGGGAACCAAGATCCCATTTCTGCTGAGCCTTAAGGGCAGCTGTTTACAGAGTGGCGGTGTTACATAGGTTTACTGTGTCGTATGTCTGTGTAACACTGGATTTGGATCTTGTATTTAGCTGCCAGAAGTGACTGTGATGAAGTGGGAGAGATAAACTGATAGATTGTGTGCCAGAAAGATGTTGGGAATCAATCAGATAAAGGGGGCAGAGGAGTAGCTTGCTGTTTGCTAGTGATAATAAACCGGTGGCCTCGTTTCTCGGGATTTTTAAATGTAATTGTTGCAGTAATAATCTCCAAAAATAAGGAAATAGAATAAAAAAGTCAGGGCAGGTTTCTAATTATGCTTGAATCACTCTTTTATTTGCAGTATGATGTATGCCTTGAAGGAGATGTATGCCTTGAAGGAGAGGAAAGGTGTAGATGGGTATAAATACTATCTCTGTTGCTTGGGTGTCTCTTATTTGAAAATAAAAAGGGTCAGAAAATGATACCCATCTACTTTTATGCCATTTTTCTTCTGTGGGGTGCACACCTTTTCCCTCCCTCCCTCCAGCAGTGTCCTTAAGTGATGAGAAACTTGGGGGATCAGCATGTACCTTGGGTGACCTTTACAGTCCAGCTCTTCCACTCTGGCAAAGGGATAGGGAGAAGGAATAGCATCTTTCATCCTTTCCAGCATCCCTGTGGAATGGCCTGGACTCCTTGGTTTACAGGTGGCTCTATTTTGGGTCCTTTCTGAGCTAGAAAGCAGCCCGTGCCCCTTGGTTTTGGAGGGTTTGTTTCTGTTCTTTGTGTGAATATGTTTGCTAATACCCAAGGCACAGCACGTACAATTTGCAATGAGTAGTGATAAACATGCAGCACTGGTTGAGTATCCAAAAAAGGCTGTTGACAATATTCTTTGGCTGTGGGAAGCAGCAAGGACAAAACCTGACCCTCAGGACATGAAAAGAAATAGAAAAGCTTGAGCTCCTTGAGCATTCCTGCTCTAGCAATAAAAATGACTTTGCTGTGCTGTTCCTCGGAGCGAGTGTTACTGCCCAGCAACGCTTGACTTCTCTTTGGTGAAGTGTTTCAGTGCCCCCCTGGCCTCTCCACTTGAAGTCTGGGGCCTTGGAAGCTTTCCCTTGGAAAACTCTTTCGCACAGAGGAAATGTTAAAAACCCTTGGTTCTTGGCTTGGAGCTTTCTAGGGAGTTTCAAGAAATGAGGCACACAGGTTCCCTTGGGAAATTGGCAGCTGATTTCTTACTTCTGAGAAACCTGTGAGCCTGTTGGCATTGCCGTGTCTTTTTAATGGGATTGTTGTCTTTCTTCTAGCTCCTCCGAGAACTTATAGAACGTAAAACCACTTCACTGGACCCCAACGACCAGGTGGCAATGGGCAGGTAAGTAGGAAGTTGTCTGTAACATCACTAGCTTCTCCCCAGTGCAGAACTCCCTGTGGGCTTCCAGTCCAGCTCATTGCAGAGGGCACAATCTTGAATGACCCTGAAAAAAGCATCTGGGTGTAAGAAAATTGTATAATGAATTATTAAAATGGTATGACATTAGTCAAGAAAGCCATTCTTGGTGGCATACACACTCCTTAGTTGTGGGTGGCACTGGCTGCCCGTGACTTTGCAGCCTTTCTGCTGTGTCCTGGTTTGTCTGTGATCCCCTGAAGATACTTTCCAGTTGTAGAAGGCTTGTTCCACCCTCGATACTTCTGTCTCTCAGTAGTTTGTGCAGCACAAATGGAATCTGTAGAGGGATGCCTTAACTGACCCTGGCAAGGGGGAATTAGAGAATTCCAGCGACTGCCCGTAGCTGGAATTTGGCTTTTTCTCATTCTGAGCTCTGATTTCTCGTTGTTTTAGAGGAGGGAACGTTCTGCTGTGAGATCAGTTCCAGCAATTCCTCTGTACGCTCACTCCCTGCTGGAAGAGAAGATACTATACAATTAAAACAATATTAAGGAAAGTTTCCTGCCTGCAAAAGTAAAATATAACTCCATGCAGGGAAGCTCTTATTCCTCTGTTCAAATCTATGGTTAGAAAATAAAAGAATCTTCCAAACACCACTTAATGAACAGTGCACAATTAAATAGCCATGGGCTATAATTTAGGAAAGTGTAAGAGCAGAGGAAGGCTGAGAATGGGGGGAGGTGTGTGGGAGGGGGAGAAAATGCAGTAGGAAATTTTGTGATGGAGAAATAACTTTTATACTTGTAAAATATTACCCAAATTTTAGTGCGGTGTGTCAAATTTATTTTTTGTGTGTCTGGAATATTATGGAAAGCTATTTCACTATAATTTAACATGATATAGACAAAATTACATTTAAGTGGTGATTACATTGTACATTTATCTGACTTTCCAATAAAATAGATCACAGTAATTAAGATTATATTAAGATTGCAGTAATTGGATTTTGCTAGATTTTTTTCCCTGATGTGGAGTTTTCATTGTATAAATCAGGTAAGATGACGCTCGTTTTCGTAAAGGAAAAAATATTTATAACTAGTAGAAGTTTTCCCCTGCTGAAAACTTCTTTGAGTTGATGAAGTTCCGTTGGAGGAGCTGAGCTCTTCCTTCTAAACGCAGTCAGGGATCAGGCAGTGCTTGCTGGAAGTGTTTATTGCTTTTCTTTCTTTGGTCATTTTGTGTAGTAATAGTTGGAGCGTTGCATGGGGCTTCTTGCTAGGTGCACCGGGTTTAAGTCAGAGGTGGTGGGGAGAAATACTTGCTTAGAATTTTCAATATATTTTGCAAACCTGAGGGAGGAACTAAATTCGGTGCATCTGCTGCGTCATGGTAATTCTCTTCATGAAGTTGGCATAACCTGCCTGACTTGAAGAATCGATTTAGGATGTGGCAGACCATCTTACAGGCTTTCTATATGTGAAACAGAAGTGCTAGTAATAAAAGCAGAAACAAAAACACAGTACCTGTAAAGATATTTCTTACAGATTTTAGCATTCCTATTTTTTTAAAGATTTTCTTTTTAATTCTAAAGATTCTTAAAAATATTCAGTAGTCAAGAAGAAGTGAAATGCAGAGCCAAGCTTGTGGCCTCCATGGGTTTTTCTGCAGGTAGAATATTCTCACTGAGTAATGATTGTTTCATTGGGATGAGCAGCTGGATGCAGGAGAAACATTCCTTTAAATGCCATGTTTGTGGGGTGAAGCAGTACCACGAGCACTTGAAGTTTCACACTTGTTTTCCTGAGGTTCTGATCTCCTTCTCTTGGGTAAATGCCATGGGGTAGAAGTGCTGGGAAGGACCCCACGGTACCTAAAACTCATTTTTCTAGTGGATCTAAAAGGTGTGTAATGGTTGTTTTGCGTTCCTCAGGCAGTGGCTGGCCATCCAGAAGTTACGAAGCAAAATAAAGAAGAAAGTGGACAGAAAGGCCAGTAAAGGAAGGAGAATCCGGTGGGTGAAAGCTTCTGGTTTTGTCAATAAATTTCTGGTTTTGCCAAATAAAGGCTGGCTGGGCTGGGTTGGCTCTGGGGTGCATTGGTAGGGTTGTTCCTGCCTTTTAGGGTAAGACACCTTGCTGTGGGGCATCCACTGGGGAGTTTTAAAGTTCTTTGAGCCTGGAATGAGAGCTTGGTTGGATGCAGCCTGTGAGCTTTGCCCAGATCAGTCTTGGCAAGAGTGTTCATCGGCGTCAGAAGACACCAGAGAGAGGTGTTCAAGTGTCCCTGAGCAATTTGGGCCTGTAATTTCCAGTGAAAGCCAGTAGACACCTCTTGTGCAATATATATTTGGTTGACTGAAATGTGGGCAGCAGCTGTAGGGGGAGATGTGCAGAAGTGCCTCCATGAGATAGATGTCCGTTTCCTACTGACTGCCAATTGGAATTTGGTGTCTAATCTTTATTTTCCTAAGTCCTGCTGCAGCTTTCTTTAACTTCAGAGCATTTCATGTCCTGCCTGGGTTGATCTCTCCTGTTGTGGAATCTTCCATGCAGTAGGAATGGAAAGGGAAGCAGACAGGAGAGGGATGGGGTTGGTTTTTTTCCCCCACTTTGCAGAGCAGATCTTCTTAGTCTCCCTGAGTTTAGCGTGACTGCGTGATTTGTGGTGGAGGAGGTGTTTGTGGCAGGGAGGCTGGCTGAAGAGCTGCACTGCTTCCTGAAAAATCTGCAACATTAACCATCCCTTTGTGAGTAAACTATAAATCCTGAGTTTAGATGGCATCTGATAGAAAGTCAGTGGAGTCAGTCTGGGTCAGGCCTGGCATAGCAATTTTTAAGATAGATGTCATAAGATAATTTATTAAAAGAGGGAAGAGCTACTTTGTTGGCCTGAAAAGCCTGTAATTATTGACTATCAATATTCTTTTCTGTCAGCATCACACATAATTGGATATATTCATGATTCAGTCAAAACTACTGACAACATCACACAACGGAGTCAGACTCGTAAACCTCCAGGAATAATGGGGAAGTCTCTCATTGTGTGCAATCTGTGGCTTCAGCATTCCTGGGAGATCAGCTATCTCGCCAAGTCAATTGCCTCTTAGATCTTAGGTGCCTTTTTTTTTCTTCTTTCTTTAAATAAAAGTTGCACTGACCCTGCAGGGAAAATATCAGTAAAAGAAAGAAGTGTCATTGGCTGTGTTTAGGATTAACGTGCAGTTAAGCACCAGCATCTTTTCAGAATAGTCCAGTAGAGCCCAAATGGGTGCTTTTAAATAGTTGGTTCTTCCACTGAGGGACTTAGTGTCACCTCAAGCTGGTCACTTGTCCTCTGTTCTTCTTTTCCCTTCTCTAAAATTGGGACAGCAGTGCTTAGACTTGTTTTCCTGAAGGACTTTGAGATCCTGGAGAGCAAAGTATCGAACATGAAGTTTCATCTGTCTCCATAATTCTTCCTTTTTAGCAATCCTTTAGCAAACCTTTAATATTATGGCATGTTTGGATGAAAGGTACTAGTTTATCATAGGACCTGAGGATCTTCAACTACTTTCAGAAGCAGTCGATCTTCTATGTGACATAAGTACCTGTCCCCTTCATAGCTGGGGAAATTGGGACACTGGGAGGGGAGTGAGCTCATCCAAAAACTCCACAGTTGAGTTTAAGAGAGCTGGTGCCTCAAACTCTGCTGTCCCTCGCTAGGATGTGCCTTTCCTTGAGGCAGATGTGGAGGAATGATGTGTGCACACCCGCTTTCCACATCAGTGATTTCTGGTCCTGTGCTGCTGCAACGTGGGGTGTCTGTCAATGAAATTAAATATTTCCATATCCTGCTAGACTGGGATTTTTGAAGCCCTGATTTCAAAAAGTGTGACAGTAATTAGTTCTGGGCAAACAGCTCTTGTCAGAGAATTTGTCAGGGTTGCTGAGTCCCCTTGCCAGAGGGTGCAGACCGTCCCTGCATAAGCTTTGATCTGTGTGAATCCATCATAGAATCACAGAATCATAGAATGGTCAGAGTTGGAAGGGACCTTAGAGATCATCAAGTTCCAACCCCCCTGCCCTGGGCAGGGACACCCCTCCCTAGAGCAGGTTGCTCCAAGCCCCATCCAGCCTGGCCTTGAACCCCTCCAGGGATGGGGCAGCCACAGCTTCTCTGGGCAGCCTGGGTCAGGGTCTCACCACTCTCACAGCAAAGAATTTCTTCCTAAAGTCTAATCTAAATCTCCCCTCTTCCAATTTAAATCCATTACCCCTTTTCCTATCACTCCACTCCCTGACCAAGAGTCCCTCCCCAGCCCTCCTGGAGCTCCCTTCAGATCCTGGAAGGCTGCTCTCAGGTCTCCGGTCTCCCTGGAGCCTTCTCCAGGCTGAACAGTCCCCCCTCTTCCAATTTAAATCCATTACCCCTTTTCCTATCACTCCACTCCCTGACCAAGAGTCCCTCCCCAGCTCTCCTGGAGCTCCCTTCAGATCCTGGAAGGCTGCTCTCAGGTCTCCCCAGAGCCTTCTCTTCTCCAGGCTGAACAGCCCCAGCTCTCTCAGCCTGTCCTCACAGCAGAGGTTCTCCAGCCTCTGAGCATCTTGGTGGCCCTGCGCTGGACCTGTTCCAACAGTTCCACGTCCTTTCTATGTTGAGGACTCCAGAGCTGAGCACAGGACTCCAGGTGGGGTCTCACAAGCACAGAGCAGAGGGGGAGAATCCCCTCCCTGGCCCTGCTGCTCACACTTCTTTTGATGCATCCCAGGATACAGTTGGCTTTCTGGGCTGCCATCAGTTATTGATATCTCATAAGTGATCCATTTCATCATCCAGCCTGTTGACCTGATGTTTGCTGCAGTATGAGCCCTTGCACGGCAGTTCTGCTCCCCAGCTCCATCCCCACAGTGCTGGACCAGGGCAGTTGCTTCCATGAGGAGTGACAAAGCCTTGATTGTCCAGAGAAACCGTTGTGCGAGGATGAGGAGTGTGTGCTGTGCCTGAAGAGCCGCTCTGAAACAGTCTTGTGAGCTAAAAATCCCCTCCAGGGAACGTACCTGCATAAGCAAACAGAAGGGAGAGCAGAGGTGACGGAGTGGAAAGGTGATTCTGGGCAAATGTTTCTGAATCCTTTTGCCTGCTATTTGTCAAGCTCTAAAAATAGCAGCAGCTGGGATAAAACATTTCAGACCTGGGTAGGCAGCGTGGTCGTGTACACCGAAGCCAGCAGTTTGGAATCCCCTGCACTTGGACACCAGGGTTTAAAGCCACCTTTTCATTCAGAGTTTATCAGTACTCAGTTAAATTTTAGATGTCAGGTCCTTGAATGTAAGTCGTGGAAAGCCCAGAGTGGAAAGAGTGTTGGATGTGTAATGTCTTGGAGGTGCAGTACAGGTTGAAGAAATGTTTTGGTGACTCAAAAGCTGAGCCAGATGCAGCACTGTGTCACCTGGGACATACTCCATCTCCTCTCTGGATGGGTCCTTTTCCTGTCTCCTTCTTTGCTTGCTTTTATGTGCTCCATTTTTAACTTCTTCGGGGTAAGACTTTCCAGCCCCAGGTATGGCTGGCAGAGTGGGATTTCAATAGCTTTTAGGGCTCTACATACCACAGAGCAAGGAAGAAGTGATAACAGATGGATGTTTGGGAAGGTCTGATGCTCTGACAGTTCTGCTGCCTGCAGTGGGCTTTTTGGGCACAAATTCCAGAAGGTGATTAAGACACCAGCTGAACAGAAGGCTGAAAACAAGTCCTTGTTTCTCTGTCTCTGACTTTTCAGGGGTGTCTGTCTGGGAGTCTGAGTAGTTACTCGTGCACAATTAATGGATGCTGTATGTCCTCTTTCTAGCTGTGATAAAAATAAAAGGATTTGCTTGCTGTTCAGTTCATTGTATCATCTGGTTATTCTTCTGTCCATGTTGTAAGAAAGGAGGAGGAGGGAAGTAGTAGGGGGGGAATTGCCAGCTGGAACTAGTGACTCATTAAATACCAGCCACCAGGAAAGCCAGTGCTTTGCATTTCAGTGTCTGGGGTGTTTCTGTTCAAGCAGCAACATTTTCCTTTTCATTAATAGTTACTGATGTGCTGCTTGTTTCCTGCGCTCTTCAGGTACCACGTCCATAGCAAGCTGGTGAGCTTCATGGCACCTATTGACCACTGCACAATGAATGATGATGCCAGGTGAGTAAGAGATTAATTAAGTTTCTCAAATGGCTTCATGACAGCGTGATATTGACCTGTTCTTCAGGCTGTCGCCTCCTCCGTTTCTTCTTATCAGTTCACCATTTGTCACTGGCATCATAGCCTGGGTGTCTTGGTCACATCTGTCCGGGCAGCCTGGTGGGGCTTCACTCTGTAATTACTGTGATACCAAACAAGAAATTTTCATAGATTGCTATACCTGTATTTTGATTCCTGCTTTAAAACTCCTCTGATTTGGAAATCTTTTCATTTTATGGAATTATTTTGGAAATAGACAAATTTGGTGGCTCCAGGTGTAATCAAAACTTGCAAAGAACTTCTAACAGAAATGGCAGCTGTTTTAAATTCTGTTTAGTGTGTTATTAACATCAGTTAATAACTGAATGATTCAATCAAGATTCACTCAAGACCTAAATGTTGCTTGTGTTTACATCTATTTAAAGAATGAAGTATTGTATTGAAAGCCTATAATGTTTTAATGTGCCAATTAGTAGAGAAAATATAAATGAAGTTTTGTAGAGAGCTACTAGATAGTTTTTCTACACGTGCACTCCTATTTCTTAAGCATTACATTTTTAAACTAAAGCTCAAAATGCCACACTTTTTGTGGGAAGGAGGTAGAATAATTTTTCCGGTGAATGGATGTAGAAGGCTTGAGAAACATCTTTCCCCTGGGTTGTGGAACATGTTTGTGCTGTGTGAGAGAGAGATGTCATTTGTCTGTTTGCGAAATGGAAACCAAATACCTGCTGTTCTCCGGCTGCTGCCTTTTGGGATATTGCACAGACTTCTGGATGAGAGAGAGCTCTCCACTAAGCTGCCACTAAGGCGTTTTGTGTCCACAACAGACCTGTGCTGTTTCATCGTCCATCTCTCATGGTTTCTTTTCTCTTTCTCTTTATTTTTCTTTTTCAAGTGAGAAAACTGCTGTGATTTCTCAATATTGCCTAGGTCCTCTTGCCATAAAAATATGTTGGATGTGTAGGTTGAAAGCTACTCCTCCAGCCATATTGGGTGGTCAGTTCTGCCGCCCCCTTACCTGGATTGTAGGAAGAGAGGGACACGAGTGGCTTGGGCACCGTGAGGTTAAACATACACACTTTTGGTAATTTGGCAAAGAAATCAAGTGCAGTTTTGTTTCTGATACGCAGGGACTGAGCCAGCAGCTCTGTGTGCTTCCCAGCTATCGTGGACCTCCTTACCTGTGTGGAATTGGTGCCTTTGCTGGTTTGGCTGGTCCCAAATCAAACATGGGGCAGGACAGACACACATACACCATCCTGTAGAAATGGTTCTGGGGTGTGCTGCTCATTCCCCTCTCATTTCTGTCTGAGGGTAACTAGCAGGTGGCATACGTGTGTTTGGGAAAAAAACAGTTTGTAACCATTTTCATTAATAATCTACACGACTCTAGCATTTCTCTAGTTCAGTATTCTGTCCACTTGATTGGTTCCTACATATGCTCTGAGAATTTCAAATTAGCTTAGATGTGTGTGTGGTTTTTTGCCTATAATACATATTGCACCATCCTACAGGCAAGGCAGGTGCATGGACTCCTGCTTGGGCCCCAGAACGAAGGCAAGCTCAGCTTGTGTGAGGGGAAAGAAGGTGAAAAGAAATAGTGAGGCTGATCCTAGTGATCTAGGAGTCTGCTGTCCCCAGAGGTGATATTGCCTCCTCCTTTGCAGTCCACCGCACTCACTTGTGGTCCAAAAGTGGCATGGAAAATGCATTCTGTAAAGCCAAAATCCAGCAAGTCAATGCAAACGTGAGGTGCATCAAAAGAGCTGAGAGAGGGGAGGTGTTCTGCACAATGACCATCTTGGGCCCCAGCTGCACTTCGTTTGGCTCCCATCATCATAACCCTCATCCCCTCACTTCTCGGGAGGCACCTTGAGTCTACCACGATCTCCACGGTGCCTGGCTGATCCTCTGAAGCCATCCCAGCTGATGGGATGCCATCTATGTTGTGTTATCACCGGGGTAGGGACAGAGCGTGTGACATTTGGTTTGCTGGAAATGTCTCCCGGGGCTTTTCTCCACGTTGAGGGGGTTATTGCATCACTCGTGTGTTTTATGGGTTCTTTGGTGGCAGCAGCTGCTGCTGCTCATTGTCTGACTGCGGGAACTTAGGCCTCACATTAAGTTTATTACTCACTTTGGAGACCCACCATCCTTCCCCTTAATGACATTTTAGTCGCTCATCTGCCAATGCTGGTGCAGCCCCATCTGAAGAGAGGTTTTTCACCAGCGAGCCTGCCTGAGGGTTGTATCCTGGGCAGCTGTATCCCAGTTTGCCCAGACCAGCAAACCCTGGGCATGGATGGGACAGGGTCTCTTTTCCCAGTTCTTCTGGTGGTGGCTTCAGGGCTGACCTTGAAGAGGTCGCTCTCTAGTTCTGTTGCTGATTCCCCTTCTGTGCAACCCAGGTCTGCTGCTGAGAAGCACACGTAAAAACCATTGATTTGGTAATTGTAGTAGTATTACTTCATTTTTTTAACATGCATAGGAAAGCTTTAGTTTCAGAGAAGAGCTACACAAATAGAAACCTAAGCTTCCCTCACAGTTTGCCAAAATACCTGCTGGTTACAAAGAACATGCCTTACATTTGCCTATTGCAGGCATTCCAGCCTTCCTTAAGCAGTTTCTCTGCAGCTTCTTCCCCCCGGGATGTGCTTTGCCATTGTTTAGTCCTAATGTTGAGCTTAAATTTCCCCTCTGCTGTGATTCAGGCCTGTTATTTATTTTCCTATTCCATGCGGGCTTTCAGAACAGATTCTTAACTTCCTCCGTGCAGCAGCCAGCCCTTCCACATTTGGCTGGGAATTCTTGCTTTGCACACTGAAAACCTGGGTGTTATTTAGCTTAGCTCCCTTCCTTCCCTCCCTCGTTTACACCGTGTGTGTTTGCATCCAGAAATGAAGCATATTCAAAATATTGGAGCAGCCAGTGTCTGGAATTAGACCTCTGGAGGTGTTTTGGTTCAGCTCGCCCGAAATGAAGCTGTCTGCTGCTACCAGTCATTTCTTTGAAAATCAAAGCCACTCTCTAGGGGTCGTTTCCCATCTCAGTTTAAATGCCCCTGCACTTGCCGTGGGCCATAATACCTCTCTAGGAGCACACAGCCATGCTGGACAAGGCAAGAAGGATTCAACATCTGCTTTAAACTGCAGGTGAATTAAGAAGAAAAGGCCAGGCCTGTACGCATGAGAGGGGAGCAGTGATGATAGCGGCTTGCCTTTGTGACAGAAGAAGGTGATTTTATTGTTTGCAAGTGTGAATTACTAGATTGAAAACGCGAGTATACACTTCACAGGGATGTGGTGGTGCTCTCAGCCTTTTTTTTTTCTTCTTTTTTTTCCTTTTCCTGGTCAGGCACTTATAAGGCATGACCCCAAAATAAACACACAGCTGAACAATGAGGTGCTCCGCGTTGTAGTGTGGGAAATTGTAAAGTGTCAGTGAGCTGTGTATAAATAAAGGGTTGTAGAAACAGAGCTGGCAGAACATTCTCTTGAAGTTCTCCTGGTGGCTCCAGGGCAGGTAGGTACCTGGAAAAGGCCAGGAAAGAAATAGGGATGTGGAGATGTGAAGATGTGGAGAGGCAGAAGCCTGGGGGTGACATGTGGAGTCTGGGGTGGGGGTGAGTGGTGATGCAGCTCTGAATCTCCCCATGAAGAACTGCTCATTGTGACTGCAGACAAAGCAGAGGGGACTTGTCTGTGCCTGTTTCCTTGCTTTACTTGCTGCAAGTGCTTCTGTCCATGTGGGAATGTAACAGCTTGCTGTATATTTAAATAGCTAGGAATACATTTGGGATTCTCTTGTACTTTTAAGCCATTTTACACCACTCTGGCTGTGCAGAGAGACCTTAAAATAGTGCAAGGAACCGCTAGCCCTCACCTGGAGATCCCTGCGTGGTGGTGCCGTGGCTGTGGGATGCCCAGGACTTCTGGCACATCGAGTTTCTCACTTACCACTGGCTGAGGAAACAAAGAGCAGATGCATGAGGAGGAACAGCATGAGAACCGCATGGAGAAGGGGATGGACAGTCACTCCCCGATTGTTTTACAGTCTGAATTGGGAGAAGAGAAACTCCCAAGTATAATAACTGCCTTTGTCAACATCACTGCCACTTTCTTTCTTATTCTTGCTGCTGGTTGGAATAATAGCATTGGTGCAGGCAATTAATCTTCCTCTTGCCAGTTTTTCGTGCACCCTACGCATGGGCATGGCTGTTTAACCTTGTGCTCACATATATTATGTTGTAATGTGTGGGACACCGGTGGCCTCAAGCCCTCCTCTGTTTTAACCCCTCTTTGGCAGTATTTTAAAACATACACTGGAAAGTGATTTTTATGGTTATCTCGGGGTATATGTTTATAGACTTAAATACATTTATGGTCCTCTTGGGCCAAGGTTTTTCTAATCGGTCCAAGGTCACTGCCATGTGGATGGGCCTGCCCTGAGCCAAGGAACACGAAGGCAGAAGCTTGAATGTAACTGCACTGTGGTGGTTGTCCAGAGGAGAGTGTAGCTCTCCTGGGCAGGAATTACCTGGGATTAGAAGGGGGTTGATCTCCCTCTGGTTGTGATTCTCCTGGCTTTGAGGGTGGCATCATGTGGGTGCCACTTCTTGTGCTTGACTTGAAACATTCTTTTCCCACCTTGATGTCCTGCTGATCCCATCGCTCCAGTAGCTGGAGTAGGGTAATCTTTATTTTACTGATCCATCAGCACCACCATGGGCAGCAGAGCTGGGGAGATGCCAGTCGTCTTCCCTGTTTTACACTTTGGGAAACTGGGCACGAAGAAATGAGAAACTGGGGCTAGAAATTCCCACTGGAGGCCTGTGGATCCGTGGACAAGTGAGAATGTTTTCGGTATGTGCAGGGATACCATATCTATGATCCTGTCAGCAAGGTTGTGGCAAGGTCGGGTAAAAAGCCTGTTTTCCTGGGATTTTGGCTTTGTTATATCCCTCTGTCAGCTTTGATATGTAGACCTTCAGATCTCTGTGCTGCACGTGTGTGTGTGGGACAGAGACTAAACACAGACACTTGGGAGAAAGGTATAATATCAAATTACTGCTGAGTTTGATGAACATCATTATTTCACCTCTGGAGGACGGTGACTCGCAGGAGAGACGTTCTTTAAGGACACGGATGTTTGGTCCAAACACCTTTATCTCCCAAGACGACTCAGGATATTCTGACAGGTAAAACAAGATTGTGCAAATATGCAACAGTGATCTAATCAGCTGGAACAACAGCAATATTTTAACTGGCGCTACCTTTTAACAGCATCATTAAGGGCTCTCATTACTCTTTTATTAGAGGCTCACTCTATTTCTTATCAGATTACAGAATGAACATAACTCATGGCACTGATTTGATCTCTTGTTAAAGAGGATTACAGCTTTGCATTAACTTGGATTGACACGGTTTATAATTTGCTGTTGATACACAGGCTGGCGGTGTCGCCCGTTTGACCCCCTCCCCACGGCAGCGCGGAGGGAAAGGACACCCATACATCATCATTAAAGATGGCACCCGCCGCACGAACGGGAGGCAAAAGGAGGCTTTTCCGCAGTAAAGTCAGGCAGGACAAAAGAGACACGTTCTCAAGTGCAAGCTGAAAGTCCAAACAGGGATTTATAACTGGGTGGAGGTGGGGGATGAATATATCGGCTTTTAGATAGGTCGCTTTTTACCTCAGCGAGTGGTTCTTCGTTACAGAGAAGGACTTTGCATCCATTAGGAGCCAAATTAGAGGGAAGAAGGTGGCCGTGATGGGACTGTGTCAAACCCTGCAGTTCCACCCACGGCATGGGGCACAGAACCTTTTCCATGAGCTGAGAAAATTTTCCCATCTCAACTCAGACCCCGCAACGTTGTGATTGTCACCAGTTAGGTGCCTGGTCCCTGCCTTGGGGCAGTATGGCTCATCCACCCCCAGCTGATGCCGTTAGTTTAGCCAGATAACCTGGGGTGGAACTTAACCTTATTGTCCCCTCCCTGGTTTGTAGGAACCCAGGGCAACTGGGGCATTGAGCTCGGGCTGTGTGGTGTGTTGTGGCTTCCTTCTTCCAGCCCCTGTATGTGCATTTTCTCTATATAGAATCATAGAATGGTCAAGTTCCAACCCCCCTGCCCTGGGCAGGGACACCTCTCCCTAGAGCAGGTNTTAGCACATGATCAAGTTCCAGCAGACCATGCTGTACCACAGATGCCTGGATACACCTATATATGAATATTTACAGTCTTTCCACGTTTGTGGTGGTATATTTTGTGTGTGGCTTTGGAAGTGCAGGCTCGGAAGGCGGCAGAACTGAGCTCGGGGTGGGAGTCACTGCCTAAAATCCCACGGCCAAGTGCAAGAAATTAAACCCATGACCCCACAGACCCCTTGGCCTCAGGTAGGGGCTTGGTAGAGCATCCAGCTCGCTCTTCTTCTTGCCTGAGCCAAACCAGTGCCTGCTGGGAAGCTGAATTAAGGCAGAGATTATCCAGCTGCCGGTGAGGTTTGGATTAGAGCGTCTCCCTCGGATTCCACCAGGATGTTGTGTATTTTCCCAATCAGCATTCTCACTGCTGGACTTACTGCAGTTGCTTTGTCACAGCGCGTCTTGCCGCAGGCGGAGGGGGTACGTAGTAGGAAATCCTGGTATTAAAAGATTAATTTACTTAGATGACAAGAGTTTAATATTAAAAAAAAAAGAAAAAAAAAAAAGTTGGTGAGATCCCAGCCTTTAACTTTGCTCACTTTGTACTTGGGTATTAAAACACCACGAGACTGGATTAATGAAGGAATTTGGGCTCTGCGATTGTCAATCCAGCACGTTCATCACGACAGAAGTCCCTGCAAGGCGGCAAAGCCCTTCTTGCTGCAGCAGCTGAACCAGCAGCACAGACCTCAGGTGAGAAGAAGAACTCTTCTAAGTTTGTGTAGACACAGGCTGCCAGAAGATTTGTGTTTGGGAAAGGCTTGGGAAGGTTTGTGTTTTAGGTTTGTGTTTGGGAAAGGTTTGGGAAGGTTTGTGTTTTGGGAAACCAAGAGATTGCATGGAGGGCAGTCTCAGAGCGTGCGGTGCTCTGTTATCTCAGAGAAACCCAGGTGGTTTTGGTGTGAGACGGTGAGTGAGAGCATGACCTGCTCACGTGGGCTCCGTGGCTTCTGGAAAAGCCCTCTGGTCCCCTCTGGGGTCCCTCAGGAACATGTAGGGACTCTCCCAAGGAAACCCTGGTGAGCAGAGCTGAGCTATACTGGGAATTGGGAAAAAAGTGTGTGTTGTTCTACAAAACTGAACTTTCTCGGCTTGGCCGTTGGTCTGGAGGCGCCCTGGCTTTGGGATCATTCTGCCCTTTTGTGTGTCCTTTTGTTTGGTGGATTTTATCCCCCTGACCTTCGACTCGGCCTCAGGAGTCAGCTCATGTAGATGCAGTTAAGCATCCTGGATCGCAGGTAACCGCGGCCGTGAGACGGGTTGGTATTTAAACAAGGAGTTTTTGTATGTTTTGAAGCTGGCAGCGGCGAAGCCGTGTACGTGACCCCGCTTAGTGCCAGTGGGCTGGAATCATCCTGTCCCAACATTTGATGTTTGACATCCCTAGTAAGAAGACAGACACCTCTGTTATGGAAATTTCCTTTTTAAAGGGAAAAAAAACCCCATAACCTGTTAAGAGCTGCAAGATGATTTGTCGTCCTTCCTTTGCGAGACAATTTGTCTTCTCCTGCATCAAATCTGTTATAAAACAGGCAAGCTGTGAAAGAGGGAAATCATCCTAGGAATATGGGATGTTAAGGTACACAAAGAATGGTCCTCTCCATGCGCCTGTGTGCACGTCTGCGCGGGGCACTTCTGTGGCTGCTCTGCTCAAACACCCACCCAAAAACAGAGACCAGGAAGGCAACATTTTAGGAATTTCACGGGGAAATTAAAGCCGCTGGAAAGCGTGCCAGTGGAGTGAGCTGGAGCTTTCGGAACATCCCGGTGTTTTCCTACTTCTCCGCATCTCTTGTCCACATCTTTTCTGCTTTCTGCTGGAAAATGGGAATGCAGATCCAAAACTGGGATGAGAGAGATGCTGTCCTGAGCTGAGGGCAGATGGCTTTGTGCCGCTGTGTTCAGAGTTGGTGACAGAGGTGGCAGGCCCGAACCCTGGCTGGGGTTAAGTTTTGGGGATGGCACCTCGAGCAGCAGCAGCTCCTTCTGTCTCCTCTGCCCACCCCATCCTCAGCTCCAGCCTCACAAAACGTGCGGAGTCCCTTTGTTTAGGGCAAGAACCAGCTTTTCTGAACTATTGATAAATCTTTGCGCCTGGTCTCAGGAGACAAACCAGAGGTCACATGTCACCTTCCATAATTTAAAGCCGTGGGGCTAAAAGCATTTGCACAGGCTCGAAGGACCCGATCCTGACCTGCCTGAGCGAGAGGGAATTGCAGGAGACCTTTTCCGAATCTCCTTCAAGCGCCAGGCACGGTGATGAGAGCCGTCTGGCTGTAACTTACAGCCCCAGCCCAGCGCTCCGCTTTTGGGCCCTGGTGGGGAAGCGAGTGAGAGAGTGCCATCTCGTGGGGCTGCCTGCCCCGCCATGCTGCCCGCACCACCGGGTACCACACTGTACTGCACTGCATCTCACTGCACCCCGTCTCACACCTCGCTGCACCGCATCACTGCACCCACATCTCACTGTACTGCATCATAACCACACCTCCCCGCACTGCATCTCACCGCACTGCATCACACTGCACCGCGTCGCGCCGCACAGCACTGCATCTCACTGTATTGCATCATAACCACACCTCTGCACTGCATCTCACCATTCCACATCACACTGCACTGCATCACACTGCACAGCTCTGGATCTCGCTGTACCTCTTCACACTGTACTGTGCCGCACAGCACTGCGTCTCACTGTACCTCATCAAACTGTACTGCATCACACCACACAGCACTGCGTTGCACTGTACCTCTTCACACTGTACCGCACCTCACAGCACTGCATCTCACTGTGTCATGTCACAGCACACAGCCCTACGTCTGGCTGTACCACATCACACTGTACTGTACTCCACCACGTCTCACTGTACTGCATCTCACTGTACCTCTTCACACTGCACCACGTCTCCCTGTAGCACATCACACTGTACTGTACTCCACCACGTCTCACTGTACTGCATCTCACTGTACCTCTTCACACTGCACCACGTCTCCCTGTAGCACATCACACTGTACTGTACTCCACCACATCTCACTGTACCTCTTCATACCGTACCGCACTGCACGGCACTGCATCTCACTGTACCTACCGCATCACACCACGCCGCACAGCACTGTGTCTTGCTGTTCCACATGTCACTGTACCACATTTTACTGTACTGTACTGCATCACACCATACCACCTTGCGTCAGACCACACTGCCTCTGCATTTCACACCCCTCATTTTTAAGGATATGGGTGTTTTGATTCCACTTTGGCGATTGCTCCGTGTCATCAGCCGTAGCCCAGGTTTGTCACTGCAGAAACAGTGACCTGGGGAAGGTGTTGGGGGGTGAGTGGGTAGAGAACCAACCCCCCATCCCGTAGTACACTTCGAGTAATGCCTTTGACTGGGAACAGATAAATAAATGGCTTTACCTTGCTTTTTTATCCTGGGTGCCTGCTCTGCTTGCTGGGCACCTGGGAATCTGAATTTCCTGGGCAAAAAAGGATACAGAGGGGGAAGTTTTCCAAGGAACCAATGGGCCATCTCTTCTTCCACAGCTCAGTTTGCATCGGGAGGTGTGTGTTTTTTCCATGTTTTCATGGCCCTTCATGTTCCATCTTCCACCAGTTTTTCTGAATTAAAAATTCATTGCTCCCAGTGGAGGATGTCGGTAGGAATGGGGTAGTACTGCTTGGGGCATATTTTAAATTATCCTTTTTTTTTCTTCTTTTTTTTCTTTTTTCTTTTTATTGCCTGGAAGAAGAGGAGAAGTAAAAGGTGGAGGGGAAAAGGCAGAGAAATGTGTTGGGGGGTGTTTTTATAAAAGCAGCACAGCAGTGACTCAGTGTTTCTGTGTTAACAGCACTCTGAAAAAAACCCCAACCCCAGAAACTGACTTTAATGTTGTTCTTCTAGTTGTTTATAGAACTATATTGAGGAAAGAACAAGTGACATGGCTATAATTAAACAAATTAAGTAGCACAGTGTTAGGTGGAGCAGTGCTGCTGCCGGGGGACAGGGTGGATTCCTGGGCAACTCTGAGCAGTTTATATGATTTATATTTTGATGATATGTATATTTATCAAATGTTCTGTTGCTCCTGCCCTCTGCCTGTGTGTCCCCGTGCTCCCTGTAGCAAGGATTTTACCTCTGAAGTGCATTCAGCAGCAATACCTGGGATTTGGAGGGAGGTAAAATCCAATGGGCAGTTCATTCCCAGACAGAGCTCAGCGTGTGAAGTAGTTGTTCCTATTTATTTTATTATATTTTATTTTTTAAATACTGCTGCTGATGTGAAATCACCAGTTTCTATGATGGGGTCAGCATTTCCACACCGCCGTGGAGCTTCTCAGAGGGGGCCGGGGTCGGGGGCTCCTTTGTCTGCAGAGAACTCAAGGTGGGGGGGGGGCTCCCCACAGCTGGCAGTGATGCTGTGACCATGCCCCAGCTCACACGGGTGTTACACCACCCACGGGAACACCCTCAAGCTCAGGATTTGTGGGTGGGAAGCCCTCCCTGGGATCCACGGTGACACCAGAGCATCCCTTCCTCACCCTGCCCACAGCACCGACATATCCCACCTTGCGAATCATAGAATCATAGAATGGTCAGAGTTGGAAGGGACCTTCAAGA
>VXBW01006617.1:70115-94002 GCA_013400375.1 Thinocorus orbignyianus
CGGCGATGGAATTCATTCTTTTTATTAAAAGAAATTGAGGTAAGTGAAACACTTCAGCACCAGCCACAACCCTCCGGACCCAGGGGGTTTCCCCACCGCCCCCCACCCCACGGGGGAACCCACCCGGCGCTGGGGACAAGGGTGGCCGGTGGCTGCCACGGTGCTTCCGCAGGCCCAGGGCTCCTGGTGGCCTCTGCCTTCAGCCCAGCCCTGGTGGTACCCAGTGGTTGGGGGTTTTTTTGGAGCTACTTGACCCCCCAAATTAAGGCGAGCCCGACCCGGTGCCTGTAACAGCAGTGAGAGACTCGGGCAGCCCCAGCTCCCACCCCGGGCAGAAGGAACAGGCTGGTGGGTGCCACCTCGTAGGACATCCTGGTGACACGGAGGAGCCCCCTGCGGTGCCACCCCACGGGCCCTCCCCTCCACGGGCCTGCCTGGCCGAGACAACCTCCGGCTGTGCAGCTGCAGCCCACCTTGGCAGAAGTAACAGCATCTTTGGGGGTTGTTCGGGGGGCTCCAGTGGGGAATAAAAGAAAAAAAAGGGGGAAAAAAAGAGTTTTAAATCAAATTTGGATTATGAAGTATTAAGAAAAAGCTTGTCCTTCGGCTGGCACAGCTCGGCTGGCACAGGGAGCGGAGCTGTGACCCTGGGGCTGCGGAGGAGCTGGGCAGTGGCGCAGCAGAAGGAATCCGTGCGGGTGTGAGGCACCGGCATCGTCGTTCATCAACTCTCTGATAAAAACATCCCTTCTGATTCGTGCTGAACTAAAAGAGGAGCTGTAAAACCTGAAACACTTTGAAGACAATCATTGGTGGGAGCTCTCCGGTACCACCCAGACCAAGTTCTGGAGCAGTATCTGGGGCCGACCACGCTTCTTGCCGGGGTTCCAGCTTCTCTGGGCTTTTTTTTAGGATAAGGATGAAGAGCTGCAGAGATGAGCCGAGGGCTGGGCTGGGGTGAGCCTGGGATGGCCTCGGGGTGCTCAGCCCTGCCCAGCACCCACAGGGACACCCGCTCCTTTGGAAGCGTCACCGCTGGGATGGGTGAGGCAGCAGCTGGTGCTGAGGAAGGGGCTTACACCCAAAATAACTTTTTATTTCTGTCTTGCTACACGAGTAACAGCAGCCCCTTCTCCCAGGGCCGGGCAAAGGTGGGAGATGGAGAAAATCTTTGTTCAGATCTGGGATTTCCTTTGGCATTTCCAGCCCTACCTGCGGAGCTGACTCTGCCCCTTCCCCTCCCTCTCCCGGGCAGGTCCTGGCTGCTTTTGCTTCAGTGACTCCCAGGATGGGCCCAGCAGCACCGACCCCCACACATGGGGCAGTGACCCCCCCAAAATAAGCAGGGAAGGAAGAGCAGGAACGGCCGAGCAGCTGCATTTTGGTCTCTTTTACCTCCTGGAAGGGCGTTTCACACAATTTACTGACCAGTTCTAACGGATGGGGGCACAAAGGCGAAGCAAGGGGGGGGTTCAGCCTCCAAAGTCTTGTCCTTCACAGCCGGGGGGGGTTCCAGGAGCCTTCCCCACAGCCCCCGGGCATGGATACAGCCCCGGCCACCACCAGCCTTCCCTCTCCTACCACGTAACGAGACAAAACACTTGAAATACAAACCACAACTGGGTGACAGAGACAAGGGGGGCACCAGGCTCCGCTTCCCTCCTCCAAGGAGGGTACTGGGGGGCTCCCCAACCCCGGGGAGGCAGCGATGCTCTGGCAGGGGGGTGACATTGGCACTTGTCAGCACGGAGCTGGGGTGTGAAACGAGAAGCAGGGGGTGTGAATTTACACAAGCCCCCCCCGGCTNGCCCCCCCTGGCTTTGCCCCGCCAAGGCCTCACGGTGCCGGAGCACCCTTCATTGCCCGGCGGCGGCGGCGCTGGGGGGTGGCAGCCTGGCCCAGCCCCCACCTTGGTCCAGTCCCACTGTGTTAAATAAATAAGGTGAGTTTTGCAGCTGCAACTCGATCCTGCAGGCGCTTGTGTTTTATACGTTTTGTTTTTTCCCCCCTCGTGTCTCTGGCCAAAGAATTTGCTGCCTCTGGTCACTCTGATTTGAAAAAATAAAACTGTCACTCTTCAGCCTCTCCCTGAGCCTCCCCGTCTCGGTACAGTGGGCGCAGTGGAGCAGACAAAGGGCAATTTTGAGCTTCTTTTTTTTTTTTTTTTTTTTTTTTTTTTCTTTTTTGGTTTTTTTTTTTTTTCTTTCCCCCCCTTTGCGGGGCAGGGGCAGCGCGGGCGATCGATGCTCTTACGTTGAAGAAGGCGAGTCCATTGTGGAGAGGATGCGCACGATCTCTGCTCGCTGGGTGGGGGATATGTGCTGGGTCATGTGCACGATGGAATCCATGGCAACCTCGGGATTGGCCTGGACCAGGCTGGAAAGAGGAGAGAGTTCTGGAAGTGACAGCAGCCCCCGGCACCCCAGCGTGTCCCACAGCTCCCCGTCAGCCCCACAGAGGGGGGACACTGGGAATACGGGGTCTGCACCAGTGACTGGACAGGGCAGCACTGGTGGGAGCTGCCTGGGAGCTGCTGTCACCCTGAGCTGCTGGTGGCAGCTCTGCCCAGAGGCTGAACCCCCTCCAGGATGGACTCACGGGGCCAGGAGCTCTGGAACGTGCCCCGATCCCACCAGCAGCACCTCCAGAGGTGCTGAGAGCACCCACAGCTCCTCCCAGATTCCACAGAGCCCCCTTGGCTGCAGCACGGATGGAAGAACGGGTGGAAATAATGGGAAGAGACACCCCACAGGGTCAGACACGGGACACGGAAACCAGAGGGGCTTCACTCTGCAGTTTGATTCCCTCCCCAGCTCTCTTGGAGGCAAAGCTCCTGTAAGAGACCTCTAGTTTAAGACGGAAAAATGATCCAAATGAGATCTGCTCAAGTCTAGAATGCTAAAGGGAAGGAAGGTGTGAGGGTGCTCTGGCTGCCCGTGCTCCGCACACCCCGCCGGCAGCAGGAGCCCAGAGATTTGTTTTCCCTCCCTGCATCATGCAGCACTTTAAAATAATTTGGCATTATCAGCCTCAAACAGAGAAAATTCACATTAAGGGTGAGGTTTCTGTGCCCTGGCTCCGCACGGCTCCTGTCTCGGTGCAGGGAGGGTGCGGGAAGGGCGGTTTGGATGCTGCTGGATCCGATTCTGCCAGGCTGGGATGTTGCCCGAGGCCTCTGCACCTGCAGCAGCAGCAAGAGGAGCAGCCTTTGCACCAATCCCTCTCTAACAGCAGCTCCACATTTGCTCCTGTGTTTTCATTTCCAAAGGAAACTGTGTTTTCCACTCAGAAAGGCCACGGGGTGTGAGGTGTGTGTGGAGCTGATGCCCGGCCGAGCTCAGAGGCTGAGGATGGCACAACCGAAATCCCTCACCTCCGGATCTGCTTGAGGATGTAGTCCCTCGAGATGTATTTGATGTTTTCATCCACAACGGAGCGAACACCTTCTTCTTCCGTCAGCTGCTTCTCCAGCCACTCCACCAGGTCCTTGTTGCTGTCCCACAGGTAAGCCTGTCAGCAAACCACACGCGTCACCTCCTGGCCCAGCCCTGCTCCCAGAATTCAACTCAACTCCGTAATTATTGTCTCCCCGGGTGCAGGGCTTTTATAAACTCAACCAACAACTGGCAAAAGCCAAAAGACGAACCATTTCTTCCGCATTTCCATCTGCAAAGGTGACTAAAAGGAATGTACCAGCCCCAGAAGCTGCCCCCGGTCAAATCCCAGCTCCCTTCTGTGATCCCATACCCAAATTCTGGTGAAAACTGAGTGCCCAGAGGGGAGGTCAGTCAGAGATGCAGCTGATCTGGGGCTTCCAGGCTGGCACAGAGCCCCACGAGTCCTTGTCACCTAAAGGCAGCCCCGGTGTCAGTGTCCCCCAACAACCACGGGCTCCCTCATCCAGCCCTTCAGCCCGTGTGGGCCCAGCGGGGGGGGTGGGGGTGTCCAGAGCCCTGAAAAATCATAGCAGCAACCCCCCTTTTCCCTTTTGCAAGATCATTTCACCTGATATTTGCCAGGTAGTTGACTACATAATAATTCAGGAGTGTGCTGGATGCCTAACAGCCTTCTCGCTCCTCTCTTCTCCTCTCATTTTCTTTACAAATCATTTAAGAATCGTTTTGTTAATGGTTTCCGGAAAAGCAAGTGCTGCCATTAGCACTCATTCATATTTATGTCATTTTATTTGGGTAATTAAACACAAAGCTCCTCATTTAAAGGTGCACTATCCCTCTCTGTTATCACTGAGGAGTCAAAGTCAGAATGCCAATGAGCCGCCAGCCCTGCCCGTGGGGCCGGGCACCCTCCCAGGGTCCCCGGAGAAGCCAGGGATGGATGTTTGCACCCAAACCCGGAGCTTCCCAAAGCTGATTCCCCCCCAAATCCAGAGGGAAGCACCTCACCAGCCTCCTCACTGCTCCCCCTTTAGTTACAGCTTTCACCACCACTTTTCCAAGTCCAAGGAATTGTTTCCCCTCTTCCCTGGGACTCTCCCAAGCCAAGGAAGGGGCTGCTTCACCCCTGGGTGACACAGGGCCCCCCTCCTGCCTCACAGGCTTGAATGAGAACCTCAAGATTTTGCTTATTTCATTGTTTTGGGGTTTTTTTCTTATTATTATTTCAAACTCGTTAGGTTTTGCTCCCTGCTTCTGCCCCCAGACATGCCAGCAATGCTCCCTGCATACAAAGTAGGGCACTTTGGAAGGTTTCAGGGAAAGGAAAAGGAAAAAAAAGAAAGCCCAACCCAGCCCAAGAAGGCGCCGTCCAGCTGCCGACCTGCACAGAGCCAGATTTGCCCAAGAATCCCAAAGCTTTTAGTTTAGGAGAATATTTAATACTCTTATTAATCATTTTTAATCCGTTTGCTTTTAATTAAGAAACAGCATGATGCTTTCCTATCAACATATGCCAGGGAGCAGATTAATTGTGGCTTAAGATAACTCCCCTTGATTGGTGTAATGTATTAGCTAACGAGATGCCCGCTTTTCAAGACGCTCAGACACCACCTTGGAAAGGCTGCTGCCCTCCAGAGAACAGCCCCCCCTCTCCCTTTCTGGAACCCCTGAGTGTTTGTGACTTTAAAAATAGAATAAAATGAAATAAAAAAAAAGGAAATGAAACAAAATAAATAAATAAAAGATTCAGATTGGAGGACTGTGACAAAAACAAGCTGAGAGCAGCGCCGGAGATCGCTTGGTGCGGAGCTGCCAGCTCCAGAGCTGGCACACAATTAAAATCTAGAACTCCTCAGCACAGAGATCCCTGCTGGGATGGGGATGGTGCCAACTGACCCCCCCTTCACCCCAAACCCTGGCAGTTGGCACCTACACCAGGTCTGTGCCCCCTCCTTGGATGGCATTAAAGCTCTGTGCACCCCGGGGGGACGCCTGGCAGGGACACGCACGGTGAGGGACTGCAGGCACACACCTTCCATCCCCACCACCTCCCCGCCTGGGAAGAGGGATGGAAGGCTCAAGCCCAGGAGAAACTGGTCAAACTGGTTTTTCACTTACCTTCACCGTCCCTTCAACTTCCACAAACCAGCGCCGCAGCATGGCCTGGATCTGCCCGTCAGTCAGCTCAGGGTTGGCATCGTGGATCTTCTTTTTGACCACATCTTCTAGAAGGAGCCGTCTTAATCTCCAGTAGAAGAAGGTACGGGAAGTTTTCCAGTCTAGAATGTCCTGCCCAAGACAGAAGTGGAGAAGAAGTGAGTGAGGGACAAGATTTACCTGGAGAAATACACATACAATTTATTCCCAATAGCAAACCAAGGCTTGAGCTCATTGTTTGCATAATTAGACCACTTGCACGTGAGAAATACATCTCAGCTTTGAAAACTTCCACCCTGTTGTGCCACTAAGTCACCAGAAGCTGCATCCAGCCTCCTTGGCCACCCAGAACTCTGCCCCCTCCTGCAAGAAGCTCCCCAGATGAGCAGCACAGCCTGAGACACCCACATCCGAGGGGAAAGGGAACCAGGAGCATCTCCTCGGGCGGGATTCCCATCGCTGAGGGTTCCCACTCCCCACTTCCCTGCCTTCTCCTGCTGCCAGGACACACTGTGCCGTGCCCATGGGGGTTTGGATGTGCTCATTAATGAGTTACTGGAGAAATCCAGAAGATGTGGGGTCTCAAATGGACAGGGATCCCATAAAGGTGCCAGAAAACACCACGTGCTTTTGTTTTGGGGCCAGAAAAGAGCTGACGGGAGGACAGGGCCTGCTCGTTGGGGCAGAGGTTTACTTGCAGACCCCCAGGCCGCCTCCAGCAGCAGCTTGTGCCGTGGAGACCATCATTTCCCAGATGTTCAACCCCCCCCGAAGGGTGTTCCCGGGGGGAATCTCCGCACACTCACAGTTATGGCCCCTTTCTCCTGCATCCTGCCGGGCGTGTCGTGCAGGTCAGCGAACTGCATGGCCACCTGGTGGTAGATGGGGATGAGGAATTCCTCCCGCTCCTTCAGCTTGGTCTCCAGCTCCTTGCGGTCAGCGGGGCTCAGCTCGGGGGTACCTGCAACAGGGCACAGCCACATCCTTAGAGACCTGGGACAGGGTAAAGCCAGGGCAACTCGGAGGAAATGCCAAGTTCTGGACAATCCAGATGGAGAACAGAGAGGTTTCTTCTGGTCCAGGTGAAACCTGGATACATCTGCACCAGATCATCGGCTCCCAGCAACGCCAAGCAGTGCCTTGACTCAGATTCCAGCCCAGATCTCCTGCCAGAGATATTCAGGCAAGAGCTTTAAAGGAGTTTTCACCATGGAAACTCTATTCCATTTAAATGCCAATGAGCTGAGCCATCAATTAAGTGACATTTACTGGACTTACTCCTAAAAAAGAATAATGTCCCAACACGCAGTTCATTTAGCAAGAAACACGGACAATGGGAAACCACCTCCAGAATTTCAAGTTCTCTTGCAGGCTGGTTCCTGCCAGCAGCTGTTGGAGCCACCACCTCAGCGAGGAAAACACACAAGATGTTGGAGATGCCAAAAATCACCCACTTCCAGTTCACCAATGATGGGCACATGCTCGGCTCCACCACAGACTCCCACGATGGACCAGAATAAAACTGTGCCAGGAAGATAACGTCCTGTGGAGTTCATCATTTTTAATTTATTTTAAAAGCATTCAGCTCAGATAAAATTAAGTTTGATTAAAATAAAAAAAAAAACAAAAAAAAAACCCACAGATTTAAAAGTTTCTGATTAATTCTGGAATTGCCTGACCCACTCTAAGGCAGGCGAAGGGAAACTCATGGTGCTGTGGAGGCACCTCGCAGGTCCTGCAGCTCCTTCCTGCAGCTGATCCTTCATCAGAGCAAGAATATAAATCCATAAATCCCCTCTGCACCCTCCAACAGGGAGTGGAACTGTAAGCACAACCCTTCCCCTGAGCCTGCAGCAATTTACACCAGGTCAAAGTTGGTCCAGAAGGAGGTGATGTTCCTCCTGCGGGGCCTCACCGACACACGTGCAAGAGGCAGGGTATTTAGAGCCAATCTCAGCCCAATTTAAGCAAAGCTCACAACCTGAGCCAAATTACATGGTACTGGATATTCTGCTGAATCGTGCTGGTTTTTAACCTCCCACCCACACCAGAAGCTCTGGTTGCAAGTTCACGGCCCCAGAGACAGCTGCCTCCCATCCCACCGCCCCTCTCAAAGCCCAGGTCGCCGGCAATCTTAAGCCGGGTCATGGAGGAGTCTTGATCCAAGGGTTGGTGGGTTGGAACAGTCAACTGGCCCAGGGAACCCCCCATTCAGATGGTAATACAACCACCCCTGTGCCCCAGAGACAGGCAAGTGTGAGTGTGTCTCCAGCACAGAGACCTAAAACAAAGAGATGTTCTGCCCCGTGGCACAAGAAGTCAACTGGAGAACCTGGAAGAGAAGCTGGCACCATGAGGATCACCCTCTTTTCCTGTAGCCTGAGCACCACCGCTGCATTTTGTGGTGTGTGAACACCACCAGGCTTTTTTTTTGGTGTTAATCTTTACTGTTTGTGAAGGAACATCCATGGGATTAACCACAACATCTCCCCCTACATCACTGCCCATCTCCAGGTGACCTGGAAGGTCGTGGCTGGGGGACACCTGGGCAATGGGGTGTCCTCAGCAGCTCCATGGCCACCATCCAGCCTGGAACCAGCAGGAAGCCAGAGCAATCTTAATCCCTCCCAACAAAAGCAGATGAAATCAGGAGGCAGGAACTCTAGGAAAACCCCAAGGAGAGAGGACACTTTTCCGCAGGGCACAATCAGAGGGAAGACTGGTGGCCAGAGAAGGGGCTGAGTCCCAAGTGTGCCAACTGGCTCACAGAAAGGGACAAATTCACGCAAGGAAAGTCCATCAGGGGCTTCTAAGCACAAAGACACGGATATAAATCTGTTGTTGGGAAGCCTCTGGAGCAGAGGAGAGCTGGAATCTGCGGGGACATCCCCAGGAGAGCATCACTCCGTATTTGCACGGTGCTTCTCCTGAGCATCCCACGCCTCTTCCTAGGGAAGGAATGTTTTTATGTCCAATATAAATGTTACCTAACCTTTCCAATGCTAAGAAGATTTTAATTAAGAGAAGCTACTCTTATAACCTTCAGAATAAAAAATTATCTATATTTATCCACGTTAAATTCCCAGGTCCCTGTGCACTCCGTGTTTCAAAGGGCCTGGATCCCTGGAGCCAGTACCGCTCGTGGCCTGTGGCCAACCTGCCAGCTCCAGCCTGCACGGCCCCGACCAGCCAGGCCCAGTAATGATTTAGGTGAGATTAACAAATATGTCAATGTCTATTTTCTGCTTAATTTAAAAGCGGCGTCTATAAAGATTTTTGACTCCTGAACCCTGTTCTCCTGGAAGAAAGAAGGTAACAATGAGGAGGGGGGGATAAAGAGTGATTATCCCATCATCGATCGTTTGTCAGGAGCATTTCTTATTCACTGGACTATTGTAAAAAGCTAAGCCCTCGATCAATCCCGTAAGCCCCCTGTACAATTAAACATCTTGGAATGGTTTTCTTTCTTTCCTGCTCAGATCTTGAGGCCTCGGGGTTTTTCAGAAAGCCTGGGCTTTATTTATTTATTTCTTGGGAAAAAAAAGAAAAGAAGTCTCCTTCCACAAATCTTATAGCGGGAGGGAGAGGGGAGATAAAATATGGGATTCCTTTGCTCTAAAGGTACTTGACAGTTAATGAAACTGTTAAAGTTTAAATCATAGGAACATTATAGACCTCCAGGTATGGATCGGCTGCTGATCAATAGGGAAACAAAAGAAGCTGCTCTCAGAAACAGCCACATCAGGATGCACAGGCCCAGCACGGGGGGCTCTGGCATTCAGGTGGGGCAGGCAGGTGAGACAAGGCGACGATTCAAAGGAAGCAGGAACACGTGTGACCTTCCCAACTTGGCAGGAAGCACTTCTAAGGCAGCCCTCTGACTGCCAGAAAATGTCACATTGATCTGGGATTGCAGTTTGCTCCTCAGCCTGTGAGTGCACTGGCATCTATACACAGTTCTGGCTTGATGATGGCCACTGGCACGGTTGGGAAAGGCTGGGGAGATGTCTTCATCCAGCTCTCAAGACCCTAAACACCTACCTGCGCCTCCACCTCTTCACGCTGTGGTGTCTTTTCCTTATTCTTTTCTTTCCTCATCAACAGTGAGATTTAAATGAGTTGAAAGAATGCCCCGGGGAAGCAACAACATTGGGGGCACCAAATGAGAGCATCTCTTTTGAGGGCCAAAGAGACAGGACCAAGGTCTTGCCAAAACGCCCCTCACCCTGCAAAAACTCTGCAAGAACAACAGGCAAGAGATTTGTTCTTGCTAAAAACCTCCACTCAAAATCCACAAAAATTAGTTGAAAAGCAGATATAAAAGGATTTCACCCCAAATGATCACAAATGCTCCCTGGGGAAGCTGCCTCTCCCTGTCCCCCATCATCCCACATCTGCCGTGGGGTGACACCAGCCGCCACATCCAGCTGCTGCAGCCTTTTAGGGGTGCCAAACTCTTTTTTTCCATGTGCTCCAGCCTGGAACATGTTCCCAAACCTCAGGTGGGGACTCCCAGGACCCAGAAGAGTAAATACCAAAAATCTCCAGCTGCCAAAAATCTCCAGTGGCCAAAACAAGCCCTTACCCACCCCGTGGGGAAACGTTGGGACACACTTTGTAGCCCAGGAGCAGGGAGAAAGGCTCCGGAGGAGTCCCAGATGGAAAAGCTGCTGCTATAGAGCTCCGGAACCTGATACCAATTTATCCTCCTCTCCAAAAAGTTAAGAGGAAGCACAGCAGCAGGGAAAGCAACACCTGAACTACTTTGATTTGTGCCCTGTGAAAGAAAAAAGTCTCCCCTGAAGGCAGCAGTGTCCCCAAGCATCCCTCCCGTGGCAGGGAGAGTGTCCCTGGAGTGGTGTCCCGTGGTGGCTGCCTTTAATAAAGTTCCTGCCAGATGGAAAGGGCTGGGCAGGACCACAAATCACAGCTTCCCATAACATTTAGTAGCAAAGTGCTTTTTTTTTTGTTAAATATGACCAGTTGAACAGGTCAGACAAAATGACTTCGAGAAATGTTATCGTAGGTTCCCTCTGATTGCAGGAAGCCGGGCAGCTTCCGAATCAATTTGATGGTTTATGGTTCCTAAGCTGCTAAAAATGTGGGATTTTCTCCCTCGGTGCGTGGCCACAGCGTGGCCAAGCAGTTCCTTGTCCATTTTCCTGCCTCTTCCTCAGACAAGCACCCAAAGACCTGGGCAAAGCCCACCATCGAGGCCTCTGACTCCACCGATTTGTGGCCACGGTCTCCAGGCTCATTCTCAGAATCCACACGCTGAGGATGAGGAGAAGCTTCAGCCCACGAGGGGGACACAGGGAGCCCACCCCAAAGACATAGTCCTCCTCGGAGAAGCTGGGATGAAGTTTCCTCATCCACAGCAACAGCCACCTCCATGAGTTGGGGGCTGAGGATGTGTCCATGACCCACCAGAGGCCACCCAAGGCTATCCTTCCTCTGGTGCCACCATCCAGACCTCACATCCATCTTCAACTCCAGCAAATACTCCCCACCTCTGAAGGTCAGAGATGACTTCTCCAACCTAAACAGTAGCCACCTTACCAGACTGCAAAGGAGCACTAATATCAACTGATTAGCTCAATGTTACAATTGCTAATTGTAAATTTGGGGATTTTTCTCCAAAATTAAAAACCCAAGCTAAGTCAAATTTATCCTGGAATCTGCTTCTGGTCATTCCTTTCAGCAGATGAGTTAAATCCCACCACGGGATGTGCTGGAATGATCCATAGGAAATGAGCTCTGGAGAAGGCCAGCAGTTCCTCTGCACCCAATGGCCTTTTCAACCCCGGTGATGAACGTTCCACCTCATTTCCAGACCCTCAGCCCCAATCCTCCTACTGGAATCTCCCGTTCTCTCCCTCTGCCTTTAACAAAGCTCTCACCAGAGCAAAATTCAGCCAAGGCAGCAAGAATGCCACCCGTGTCTGGGCTGCCCAGGTACCGGCATCTCCCACACTGGCTGGAAGGAGGTGGAGAGGGAGAAGGGAGAGGGAAGGTCACCCAGAGCCACTCACGTCCCCGGAGAGACAGGAGGTTTTGGATTGTCGGTTGTTTCCTTAAATGAGGCCACTTGTAATTGCTGCACTAAATATTCAGCAGGATTTATGTTATAAAGGTGCAATCTGAAGCAGCAGGGAAGGTCACACACTCACCACACGGGCTCCAAATTTCCATGTAGGAGATGTTCCACCCCCATCCTTTCCAACCCCTCACTCCCAAGCCCTCACCCCGCAGCAGGGCCAAAACACAGTGGGTACATAATCCCCAAAAACTCCTATTTTGGGGAAAACATCTAAAGGAGGATACTCAAGATGCCACCTGTCATGAAGGAGGTGGCAGGAAGCAGCGCTGGCTCTTCAAGGCTCATGAGTGGGAATTAACAATAATTGGGATGTGGTGGTGCTCGCACACAGAAGCAGTTTCTGGGAATCAGCATCACCCCAAAAAAAAGAGACAAAGTTACAGCCTCTCCCTGCATTTGTCCAAGACTTCAGGAGAGACGGAATCGCAACAGCAGCATTTTTCTTAGTTGTTGCGTTTTGATTAATTACAGCTCTGAACAAACAACATCCCCTTCCAAAAAAAAAAAAGGAAAAAAAAGAAAAAAAAAGAATGACTAGACTTTAGAGCTGCAATCTAACAATCTTAACTTTCCAAACTAAAGCTGGGAAGGAGACGGGAGGAGGATGGAAGGAGAGGGAAGGCTGTGCCAGGGCTGTCCCCCAGCCCCAGGTGGCACAGCCGCGGCTGAGAGGGACCCAGCACCATCATCTGCAGGAGGAACTGCTGGGCTAGAGCACAATTAGGGGTTCAGTGCTTAATTGCTCACTCATTATTGGGAAATTTAAAAGTTCAGCACGCTCTTTAGCCAACTAAAGTGTGAACTAAAGTTGGAAGGCAGCAGCAGAGGCTGCTGGAATAACACCCGTGGGAAGGGGAGGGGGTTTGTGCAGAGAACAATCACTGCTTCCCACTGCTCCCCCCTCCTGTACCCCGTACAGTGTGTAGGGGCAAAATGGGCATGGAATTCCAAAGAAAATTAAAGCTGCTCCCCCCAGCACACGGGTGACTGTGTGTGAGGATCAGCCGGAGAGGATATTCACACCATTACATCTATACTATTGCTACCATTGCCCTTTCACTACGAGATAAATACCTGAGGGGAGAAAGAGAAGAAAAAATTAACCAGTCTCTCACCGAAGCCACTTGGCCACTCCTTTCACCCATATCCCACCAAATTTTTGGGTGTTTCTGGCACATTATACGCTCGGAATCAGCAGGACAAAGTTACTCTGTACTCCACGCCGAAACGCCTTACTCTAATTGTAATAAACAAATAGAATACAATGGAAATCTCTAGGTTTTGAACTCTTGGTGTCTGAATCATTCCTTCCTTTCTAGGCAGGCACTGCTCTCCTGGCATCCCCACCACCCCGGGAAGGGTGCTCCGGGGGCAGGAGAAGGACCAGCCTCCCCTCCCTCGCCCTTTGCTCGCCGCTTCGTTACAGCCCCGACTCTTGAGTGACATTTTAATAAAACCCGGGGCTAATAAACATTTCAGCACTAGTGCTGGTGAATTGATAATGAACAGATTTATGTCAAATTATTCAATATCTGCCAGCCCTCCCTGCTCTCCCCGCTCCCCAGCCCCCGGCTCCGACCCCAGGGTGGGAAGATGCTCCGGGGAGGAGAGCGCGGGCGCTTCCCACCCCTCCGCAACAGGCAGGTCCCTTGTGTCCCCCCCTTCTCCTGCTCTTCCAGCAGCTCCGGGGAGGGATGACAGCCATTGAGGGGTTAAAGAGAGGCAGTGAACCCCCAGCTAATGAGTAGGAATTCAGCAGGCAGTGTAAGATAAATGGAGCTTTCTCTGCTTCTGCTGGAGTCAGCATGAACCGCGGCCCTGCGGCTTGTTTGTGGCAAATGGAGTGCGCCAAATATCAAAGGGCAGTGATCCAGAAGAAGACCGACTTTGACAAATTTTAAATTGGCCAGAAAGAAAACCAGCAAAAGGAAAAAAAAAAGAGAAGAAAAAATTATGCAATTCACTGTGTCCTGCAACCTCCACCTTCCCGCTATCCAGAGCTGGAATTAGAGGCAAAACAACAGCACTGATGGCCCGATGCTGGGAGCAATTACGAGCCATCTAAGTGAGATGCTTATCAGTGACTGAAGCTTTTAGAGCCCTCTGTATGTACAGTTGTAAGTGACTTGCTCTCGTGTTGCAGTCATTTTAATTAAAGTGTATGGAGTTTGCTGGGAGTAATTACCCTGCAGAGGAAGAGGGAGGGAGAGGGGGGAAGCCCTGAACAGGCTGCTGCCTCCTCGCATAGCACCGCCTTGGATTTTTGAGACTGTCGGCAGAAAACTGTGGCTATCTCCCTCTTTCTCCCTGTATTTTTCCCCAGGAATGCCAGTGCAGGTCCCACCAGTGTGATTTAAGGGTGCTCCGTGGGTGTCCTGCATCCACCCTGGGCGAGGGACCCCCTGGAAGGGCCACCCAGCAGGGACTAAGCTCATGTTCTCTGCTCCCCACCTTCCTCCACGGCTTCGGGATTTAAATTCTCCAGCTGCCCTCTTTGTCCACAGCCCCTGGGGAAGGATCCACCCGGCAGCCCTGCACAGGAGACTCAATTTCTTTGCAGAGACAGGAGACTGGTTTGTTGGTGGGCAGAGCTGGTGGGTTTTATGTTGGGGAGAAGGGAAAAGCTCTCAGGAAACGGTGCTCCTGCCGTAGTGCCATTTATCCACAGGGAGCAGAGCTGACTGCTCAGCACTTTGCCTGCTCCAACCACCCATCTGATTTCTCCTTCCCCGGGGACTCGCCTTTACCCTGCAAAGTGTGAATGAAACACCTCGGGAGAGCATTAGTCAGGACCCTGGGCTGGGTTTCTACAATTTGCTGTGGCCACGCCATCTGTTTGCTCCAAAAGGGTCACTGATAAGTCCAACAAAGGTCAAAAGTGAGGGTTTTGTGGAAGAGAATCTCCCAACTGCAACCCCAGCCACTGGAACTGGGGTTGAATTCCAGCAGACAGAGGCAGAGGGAAGAACACTCCACCCAGCCGGGTGTCTGTGGCTGCTCTCTCCCGCAGCAACACGGAATGTTCATCAGCAAGACCTAAATTTGGATAAAGCTGGTCTGCAGAACCCCACCACCTCTGACCCACCATTGCCACAGAGAGAGAAAACAAAGAGAGTGTCAAAATATTGGAAAATTTGGAAAAAAACCACAGAGAAAATGCCTCAGATGCTGCCAAAGCCATCAGTAAGAACCCGCTCTGCAGCAAGCTGCCTGGTTCTTAACACTCCCCGCACCCTTCACAATTATTCTTCTCTTCCCAAGGCACACCAGAGTGGTTGTTTTGTGTATAAATTGTTGCACTGCCATAAATTAAAAAAAAAGAAAAAGAAAAAAAAAAAAGCCAAATAATAAAATGTAACTGCAGCAATAGCCACGATTTATCAGTCATTTGCAGAACACTTTTCCTCCTGAAGGATCCCAAAAGGCTTTATAAATTCAAACCATCCCCACGTTACATGCTGCTTCCACTACTGAAATGTACTCAATTTTGGAGGTAAAAAGAGGCTCTGTGAGATTATACTCTTACAGGAAGAGCTAGTAAAGAACTATTTCAAAGAGCCTATTCCCCCGAGAGAGTACATATCTGATATCAAATGCACTTTGCCACACACTCTGTATTTTGGGCTGCTGGGTGGGCACCAGGTGCTGGGATAATTTGGAGCACAAGGCACAGTAATAATCCAGCAGAGCACTGCAGCTCACCCCTATTTTAGTGAGGAAATGAAGAATATTCTTTATTTTCCTGGAGATACCATTCCTCCACACCAGCTCAGACACACAGGGATAGTCCCGCAGCCTGAAATGTCTGCCACCAAACTCTTAGCTCCACCAAATGACCCCAGCTGAGGGTTTAGCCCACAAGCTTTTAGTGATCTGAGCAATTGCCGAGGTGGAAACTAGACTCAAGTATCTCTTGTAAGTGTCTGTTGTGAGAGCTTTTCAATTAAAACAGAAATAGTTCAGAAAGACACGACAGTACACACACACAGCAAGAAGGCACGTGAGTATCATCCCTCTCATGTACATACAAGCAGCTTGTCTCATCTGTTCTTCTTAGAAACACAGAATCACAGAATGGTCAGAGTTGGAAGGGACCTTCAAGATCATCCAGTTCCAACCCCTTGTCATGGGCAGGGACACCTCCCACCACACCAGGTTGCTCCAAGCTCCATCCAGCCTGGCCTTGAACCCCTGCAGGGATGGGGCAGCCACAGCTTCCCTGGGCAACCTGTTCCAGTGCCTCACCACCCTCACACCAAAGAACTTCTTCCTAATATCCTAATATCTCCCCTCTTCCAATTTAAAACCATTCCCCCTTGTCCTATCACTAGACAAAGAGTCCCTCTCCAGCTCTCCTGGAGCTCCCTTCGGATACTGAAAGGCTGCTCTCAGGTCTCCCCGGAAAGGAGAGTTGGGTCTTCCCAAGTTAGATGACAATAAATAAAAATGATCATGATAAAGTTTGATACTTTGATAAAGTTCCTGTCAGAGTCTTTTTAAGGTCTCCAAACACATTCAGCAGCCCCACGCAGACGTACCCAGCCGCTCTGCCAGGCGGATGTACACGGGGTCCACTCTCCTCATGGTCTTCACCAGGTCCTTCCTGCGGAATTTGATTTCTACCGTCCCCTCCGGCTCCAGGATTCCTCCTCTGATCAGTGACGGGGGGGGGAAAAGAGAAAAGAAAGGCACTTTCAGGTCATCAGACAAGGGGAAACACAAAACGGAAGCGTTCAACGTTATCTAGAAAGTGCGTAAAAGAAGAAGAGAAGAAAGAGAAGGCGGGGGGTGAGACAAAACAAAGAGAGAGAACAAGAAATAAAGAATCTTAGCTACTATTTATCCAACACCAGGAGAGCACCCCAGGCTTCACAGAAACAGGTTTATCCAACAGAACACGGCACAAGCAACGCTCTTCCCAGTTGCTTTTAAGCTGTGACCTGAAAGTTCTTTGGAAAGGCAGGTGAGCTTCACGGAACAAACCAATTAACCCGCCATCTTCATCAGAGATCCTGCCCACTTCCCAGGGCAAAGAGAGAGGAGCACGTGGTTGGAAACTTGGGCTTGGGAAATAAAATCACTTCAGTCTTTAACCGTGAGGGTGGGAGTGAGGAGGAGGAGGAAGGTCAGTGCTGAAGGTGATGAAACAGCAACAGCCATGAGAATTATTACAAACATGTAGCGGTTCTTGGGGACAGGATGACACATTTTGCACAATAATCTCTTCCTTGGCTGCCAGAGCTCAAGACCTCTAGATTCCAGCTACAGCTCTGCAAACCACACACGGTTCCTCCCGATCTCTTGCAAGGTGGGGAGCTTTTTATCCTCCCACCCTGCCCAGGAATTCTGCCCTGCCAAGAGGAAATCCCAACAGCACAAAATTCACCCTGTCCTTCTCTACACCTTCCTTCTATCTGCTGCCCTGGCTGGGGCTGGCTTCTTCCTCCCAGTGATTCAGTATCTCTCTATTTTAGAGATGCTTGAAAATATTTTTAGAAACCTGCTTCCAAGAGTTTGCCTGTACTTTTATATCCTGATTCACCAGGAATGAGAACTTCACTTAAGAGAGTTGTATTTAATTAAAAAAGTGCAAAGCCCCAGTGCTGATATGGCAGATAGCACAACACCCGGGGAGTTTGAAAGCAGCCACTTATTTACACTTATTTAATTTGCAAAGTTGTTTACACAGGCACCTGTTTCAAAGCACAAGGCAGCCTGTGGAAATACCACAATGGTTAAAAAAAAATCCTAAGCACCAACACCTCGCTGTGCTTTGTGAATGTCAGTCATAGGATCATAGAATGGTCAGAGTTGGAAGGGACCTTCAAGATCATCAAGTTCCACCCCCCTGCCCTGGGCAGGGACACCTCTCCCTAGAGCAGGTTGCTCCAAGCCCCATCCAGCCTGGCCTTAAACACTTCCAGGGATGGGGCAGCAACAACTTCCCTGGGCAACCTGTTCCAGTGCCTCACCACCCTCACAGCAAAGAACTTCTTCCTAAAATCTCATCTAAATCTCCCCTCTTCCAATTTAAAACCATTCCCCCTCGTCCTGTCACTAGACTTCCTGACCAAGAGTCCCTCCCCAGCTCTCCTGGAGCTCCCTTCAGATCCTGGAAGGCTGCTCTCAGGTCTCCCCGGAGCCTTCTCTTCTCCAAGCTGAACAGTCCCAGCTCTCACGTCAGTCCTTTCCAAGTCTCTTCCATTCTGTGATTTGGGAAGTTTTGGAGGGAGGAGAAAGCTCCCGGGGGCCATACCTGCTCTCCCGGTCCGCGTACATCTCCATGTGTCGAGGGTTAATGGTTGGGTCAATCACAGCCCAGGATCCTCCTCTCAGCTCTGCCTGGGGTGGGATGTAAATGAGGACGGGCTGGCGATACTCCCTCAGGCCGTCCACGATGTAGGCACCAAACTTGAGCACCTGGTCGTACATGTCTGTGGGAAAGAGGACACAGTGCATCAAGTCACAGCTCGTTAATGTTCCACGCTGGGTCAAACTGGGGGAAAAATATGGTTATTCAGCTCTTCAAACCACCTCCAGCTACAGTATTCCCAGCTCTGGCTGGTGTTAGCTCAACCTGGGAAAGGTGGGACTTGCCATCTTGCCATGAGATGTTTCCACAGCACCATCCAAGGAGATTTAAAGAGAAAGGAGATGTTCCCCCAGCAACCTTCAGCTCACAGCCACTGGACCTCTGCAGATCTGCTCTGGTTGCTGCCCATGTAAGCGTTTCTATTCACAAAGCATGGACTGCAGTGTCCTCAGGTCACACCAACCAGGCCCACACCATGTGTCCTGGGGAGAATCCACCCCTTCCTTCCCAGCCAAAGCAGTATTTCAGCAGTTCTGGAAGTCAGGTCAGGTATTTCAGCACTTAATATGTGCACAGCCACTCAATTTCATGGAATCACAGAATGGTTGGAGTTGGAAGGGACCTCCAACCTGGGCCAGGGTCTCACCACCTTGGAAGAGAATGCTCTGGGGAGACCTTAGAGCCCCTTCCAGTCCCGAAAAGCCCCCTCTTGGGGCTTTTCGGGACTGGAAGGGGCTCTAAGGTCTCCATGGAGCCTTCTCTTCTCCAGGCTGAACCCCCCAACTTTCTACCCTTGAACCCCTCCAGGGATGGGGCAGCCACAGCTTCTCTGGGCAACCTGTTCCAGGCTCTCACCACACTCACACCAACGAAGTTCTTCCCAACATCTCATCTCCATTTCCCCTCTTTCAGTGTCCCCTCATCCTAGGGCTTCCCTCCATCAAACTCAACACCATGGACCAGTACCATGACCCATGTAAAGTGCACGGGCCACCTCCCAGCACCAGACCTTCTGCATCTCTCTATAAAAATGAGAGGGTTCAGATGTGAAATAGCATCCTTCTCTTCTGGCATTCAGATTTGTTTAAGGCATTTTGCTCAAAATTAATAAGAACAACCCCACTGTGTAAAGACAGTACGTTGAAAATATCAGCCCCAAAGGTGATTTAAATAAAAGAGAAAAAAATGAAGGCAAGAGAATTTATATGAGATGATATCGTTTATAATGGATACAGTTTGTAATGGAAACAGGCACCCTTGTACATATATGTTTTGCTGCATATAATTATATATGGAAGTATCAAATCAAATACACAAGAAATGAAAAATACTTATTAGGATCATCTGGTCCATCCCTTTGTTCACACAGGACTGTACCCTACATTTCTTTCCTAGTGCATTTTACAGCTTTTGCTTAGAAATCCCAAACAATAAATCGACAACTTCTTTAGGGCCATTTCCCCAGCCAAACAGATGAAATTTTCCCCGGTATCCAGCCAAACTTCCCCTCCTTCCCCATTAATTTCCTATTACTACTCCTTGCACCACCCTACAGAATCCCTCCACTCCTTCAGGTTTGCTGGAAATAGCAGTAGCTTTTTCAGTGGCTTTTTTTCCTGTGGATATTCATTTCCCATGTCTCCCAGGACGGTATTTCCAATCCCCTTCATGGTTTTTGTTCTTTGCTTAGTGCCTCCTAATTTTTTCTGGCCATTAAAATACCAGTGGATAGAAGAGAAAAACTAAGTGGGCTGCATGTGTGAGCCCTTGGACTCTTTGGAAAACACACACAATAGTTATACACACACTAATATATATAAAACCAGTGAGAGAGAGGTGTCTATACAGCATGTATGTGTATTTATATATATAAAATATACATTTCTGTACCACAGGCACTGACAGGATCTCTCCAGCTCATTTGCAAGGTCACTGTCCAGGTACCCAAGAAAAGGAATTTCACCTTATTTAAGAAACATCAAATCACAGAATCATAGAATGGTTGGAGTTGGAAGGGACCTTAAAGATCATCCAGTTCCAACCCTCCTGCCATGGGCAGGGACACCTCTCCCTAGAGCAGGTCGCTCCAAGCCCCATCCAGCCTGGCCTTAAACACTTCCAGGGATGGGGCATCAACAGCTTCCCTGCTGCTGAAGAGAAGAACAATTTATTTCCTCTAATTGTAACTAAACATAAATTCTGGCAGAGACTGGTGGGGACCCAGAACCAAACAAAACTCCAAGCTTTTCCTTCGTCCTGAGCAAAGAAAAAGACCTCAAAAGGGGTGACAAATTTATTACTAATTACACAATTATTTTATTATGTAGTGCTGGTAATAAACCACTCGAAGTACTTGCAGCTAATTCCAGTGTTAAGAAAATAATTGCTTGATTCAAATTATTTTAACTGAATTAATTCTTTACTAGACATTTTTTACTAGTGCTACATAATAAAATAATTGTGTAATTAGCAACACATTCTTCACTCCTGCCAAGGGTGTGTATTTTACTCAGGTTAAGTGTAGAAAAAAAAGAAAGAAGCATGACTTGTTTAAACAGGGCACAGGGAGGAGGAGCAGAGAAACAGAAAAACTTGTGCAGAGCTCCAAACCTCTCTGGGAGTCACCACGTGGCATCGGCCAGGTCAAGGTGGCCCGTTTGTGCCTGCAGCACTTCCAGGATCTGACTTCCAAAGGTATCCAGAAGCATGAACTTTACTGCTATGGTGTTCTCTGCAAAGTTACACCTTTTGGAATCCTACAAAACAGCCCTTAATTCTCCTGGAATGTCCCAACAGCCTTGGTTTAATATTTTATATATGGATTTCCAACAACTGCTGGCTTCTGCACCTCAAAACCTTCTGCTGAGCTTCTGGGGCCATAGATACCCCTTAAAACCTTCCAGTCTGACTGTGAACTCCTCTGCTGCTCAGATAGGGAAGAGATGACCAACCCAACTGCCACCACAAAAGGTCCCCATGGCCACAGAAGCTGCTGAGCTCCAAGAGGAGCCAAGGGGAACCACGGTGGCCACCTACAGAGAGGTTCCTGCTCTTCTGCAGGGCTTTCTCCTCCCCTCATCTCAACCGTTCCATTGGCACACACTGACCAGTTCAGCAAAGTGGGGACACTCTTAAGGAATGTTTATTTTAAAGAGGTAAAATCCAGGCAGAGTTGGTGAAGATCATAAAAATACTGCAAATACACCTCAAGACACCTGCCCGCATTCCCCACTCCCAAACACCACAACACACAACCTCCCTGATTCCTGTTAATGCTGGATGTGAGTGTGAAGCTATGGAATGTTTCCCACACTGTGACTATTGCCTCTTATTTCCAGTTTTTGCTCCATTTTCCACTCCTACAATGGAAACCAGTGCACCCAATGTGAGTGCTGCAGGTGGTGAACGATGCCAGGTGCCACTGGTGCCCAACTGCTCTGGGTCTGACACCCATACAGCCCAAGCACAGGCTGTATATACTGTTATTACTGTAACTACCACCCTGAGTGTGTGTAAAACAAAACCCAACCACTTCCACCACCATCCCTGCACCAAGAACATCACACACGTTTAAGGAGCTGATGTCTGCACAGCTCATCTTGCAAAGAAGTTGCTCACGCTGCGACTGGAAAAATTAAAATGAAATATGCTATTTCTGGGCCAGATTTAATTCCTGGATCAATTTAAACCTCAACATAATAAACCACGGGCAAGATAAATGCTGCAGAAGTCCTCTAGAAGAGCAGTGCTGCTCCATAGCTGCACTGAGTGTTGGTGCCTGCTACACACAGACACAAGATCTGCTGGAAGCTGTTCTCATTACCCCATCCGGGTAAATATTGGCAGTGGGAAGCATCCACGGCATGCCAGAAAGGCTGCAGACAGCTTTTTGCTCTTCCACCAGGTTGGGCAGAGTGCCCTGAACCTCCAAAGCTGGAACAGATCTCATCAGCTTGGCTGGATTATCAGATAGGACCTGGAGGTAAACACCAGGCGTGCGTGGGTTGCAGACACACAACATCCCTCCTAAAACCCATGACACACCATCAACTCCACATCCAGGTAACGAGAGATTTAAAACAACCTTTTGATTCTGCTGATTTTTTTTTCTGTTTTATTGTTATTTATAACCTGTCCCAGGAAAAAAAATCAGAAGTAAAACATGAAACCCCCCCCCGTGCACCAGCGGCTTAATGTGGCGGGGATTTGCATCCTATCAAACCGCTCACGCCGAGCCCAAGACCCTGGTGCTAATTTCCAGTAAATTTCACGCTTGATGTCTTCCCCGTCCTGGGTCACTGCCCGTTCTCCTAAATAAACCACTTCCAAATGGCTCCTCCATCTAAATATTCAAGCCAGTTTTTTTTTTTTNCATAATTGTTTATTTTCCCTCCCTGCATAATCCCCAGCCAGCACTGAAACCAAAACCCCAAACAACTCCCTGAGGAGGCCCCGAAAGGGTCAGGAGAAACCCAAATTGCAGGAAAATGCAAGGACCAGGGTGCAAATCCTAACGGCTCTGCTCTTCCCCCCTCCCCCTGTGGGGATATCAGCATCCTCCAGGGACCTCCTCCACCTCAAGCTTCTGGTCTCACCTCCAAAGCTAAACTCAGGAAGCCAGCAAAGGGCTCAGAAGATCTCAGAACACACTAAGGTAAAATATTGTGACTTCACCAAACACTAATTAATCAACTACTTCCCCATAAATTGGGGAGTAGGAAAGCAAGTCACGGGGGGGGTGCAGCAGCAGCACACGGAGCAGAAACCATCCTGAAAGGTAACAGGTATTTTCCCCAAGGAAATAATTTTGCCATCTTTTTCCATCTTCATCTTTGCATCTGCAAACTCAACAGCTTTGTGTCCTGCTCAGGAGACACATCACCCTCCCTGCTCCTTCCAGAGCAGGAACTTCCACCCTGTTAGAGCATCTCTGACTTCTCTTCTGTTTGTTAAATGCCACACGCAGGTAAGAGGCTGGAATCTGCCAGGATCAATCTCACATTCTTGGCACTTCACAAAATTTCAAGTAGCAATATGTGCTACAAAAATGTAACTGCTGGCACATCAACCAAGCAGGGGTAGACCTGTTCACTTCATATGAACACCACCAGCACCACAACAGTCACCTGGGAGACAGTTCTCCGTGCGACAGCATCACAGTGGGGAAAAAACATCCTCAATGAGATAATGTTTCCACTCAATGGAATATGCCCATGCATTTCTGATCTTGAGTAAGGCTGGTTTATCCAGCCCCACTTTTCAGAGGAGGCAGAAGCTTTCTGAGCAGAAGGGGGTTCCTGACATTCGGGTTTCATTAGCACAGGTTGGCAGCTGGAAAGTTTGTCAGCCCACCACTAACACCCAGCGACCTGTTCTGACTGCAGGTCACGGGAGGTGACTCTACGCNTCACGCCGAGCCCAAGACCCTGGTGCTAATTTCCAGTAAATTTCACGCTTGATGTCTTCCCCGTCCTGGGTCACTGCCCGTTCTCCTAAATAAACCACTTCCAAATGGCTCCTCCATCTAAATATTCAAGCCAGTTTTTTTTTTTTTATAATTTAATTTTGCATTATGCTGAACAGCCTTCCGGCCAGAGAGAGAGAGAGAGAGCTCACTGGGGAAACCACCACCACCACTGGGATATTTATGTTAGTTAGTTAGTTATTTTACAGCTTGAATTAGACCNGAGAAGAGAAGGCTCCGGGGAGACCTGAGAGCAGCCTTCCAGGATCTGAAGGGAGCTCCAGGAGAGCTGGAGAGGGACTCTTGGTCAGGAAGTCTAGTGACAGGACGAGGGGGAATGGTTTTAAATTGGAAGAGGAGAGATTTAGATGAGATCTTAGGAAAAAGTTCTTTGCTGTGAGGGTGGTGAGGCACTGGAACAGGTTGCCCAGGGAAGTTGTTGATGCCCCATCCCTGGA
>VXBW01006617.1:97777-111838 GCA_013400375.1 Thinocorus orbignyianus
TTAGGGATGTGGAGCAGAATTTACAGTTCTCAAAGCAAATCTAGTCCTCAAAACTTGCACATCGCTCACTAAAATTTAAACACAATAAACCAAAGCCCAAATTTTGAATGATAGAACTACATCTCCACCACCCTTCACCTGCTGCCCTACAGATTTTGATATTGATGGTCTTGCCCGTGGAAAATATGCAGACCCCAAGGTTTTCCAAGCCCTGCTTTCAAAAGCATCACCAGCTGATGAAATTCCATGTGTCTAAGTGATGCTGATGTCTCAGTCACCCGAAAGGCAGGTGAAAGGTTTGGGTTTGCCCATCTACCTCCTCCCCAGCCCCTCTGCTGGGGATGCCAGCGAGGATGAGGAGGGTGCAGGAACAGAGGGATGGGCAGGGAGCACAGCAGCAGGGAGGATGCTCAGCACAGGCAGAGAGGAGGATGCTCAGCTCTGATTTCTGCAGCATCCAACCCCACTGTCAGACAAAAGGCATCTGGCTTGTGATGTGATGGCCGGGAGTCCCAGCAGAGCCTCCATCCCCTCCTCAGGCACCTCCAGTGGGATGAGATGAGCCACAGGCAGCAAAAGTGACAGGGTCTGTGTGCACTGGGGGGTTGGAAATATTCCCATTCCCCATGATTAAGAGTCTGCCCAGAAAGCCGTAATTGCAGAAGCCGTCTTAAATTGGTAACTTATAACTTCTGTATTAGGGCCCATGTGACCTAATAAAGAACATCTTTATCCAAGTATTACAGTTATTTATTGAACTTGAAAACAGCTCAAAACAACTTCTGTTTTCCATTATACTTCATATAAATTTTATCAGGCTAGCACATGAAGATGCTACATCTTGTTTTATAGTGTGTCCCTGGACAAGTTGCCATAGAATAATAAAAGACAATTTACAGCCAACAGCACACATATTCCAAACATACATACAAAAGATGAGTTTTGGCAGCACTTACAGTAACAATCCCAGAAGAATACATTCATATTTGTTTTTTTCAAATGCCACTGCTTTGGAAAGAAGTCAGTTTCATTTGTATTATATATATACCTGCGTGTGAGAGGCCAAAGCAACTTGGAATTTGTCAGAAGAAAGGAACTGCAAGTGAAGCTGAGCATGGGCCTGGGCAGAGACCTTCAGGCTTTGCCAAATCATCGATCTGTGCACTGCTAAACCTAAAAGCCTTTATATAATTATAGGACTTTGTGAAATAAAACCTTATAGAGTGCCAGGGCTGGCAGATAAAAAAACCAAAGTGTACCAAAAGGTCACAGGACATCTCAAGGTTACGTGCTCCAACCAGGAACAGAGTCAGGAGGTATTTTTGTCTCTTCTGAGTGGAAAGCAGGACCAGCACTCAGTCCCCTGGGACCAGCCATGGTCACAGACGTGAAAGACCAAGGCAGCAGAGCTGAGCTGCAGCCCAGGAATCACCTCCTGGGTTGTTGTTGGCACTGTGACACTGTGTGTACGGGTGGTGAAAGATGTGTAAGTAAAAGATTTTCCTTTGACCCAGACTTCTGCTGGGAGCTGAGACCCTCTGAGCATCCCTTATGCACAGGCACGACTGCATCTCATTGAGGGAACACCTGAAGCCTCCAGGATCCCATTCAGGCACTTCAGCTTGGTTTTTTTTTACTCCTCTCTCACTCATTAGCAAAAAAAAAGAACAGGCTGACAATTAACCAAAACCACTGCCATCATTTAGGAGCTGGGAGGCTGCTGGAGGCAAGAGCTGTGAAGCGCTGTTTTGAGCGGAGCGCTGAGGCAGCCTGAGGAACAGGGAGTGCCAGAGGATAAGCACACAGCATCTGGGCAGCCCGAGCACTCATACTGGAAACTCAAGGGAGATAAAAGTACTCCTTCCAAATGGCTTTACTCTGAGAGGACATAGGTCAGGAAACCCACAGTGCCATTTTGGAGGGGGGCAAGAAACTAAAGAAACTAGAAAAGAGGTGACTGAGGGGGGTTTGAGCCGCCCTGTGATTCGCATTTGGTCAAAAGGCTTCTGCTTCCTGCCAGCCCCCAGAGCTCAGGGACCTGCAGCACCCAAGACTCAGGCTGCAAATATTTTCAAGGCAGGGATCTAAATCTCAGGGCAACAGGGAACATTGTAGAATCCTGCACAGGTGCCCCATGACAGCAAGGTGCAGGGATGTGACACCCCTTGGGAGGAGGCAGGAGCTGCAGGGATGCGGAGCTCATGAAAAACAGCTAAAAACAGGTTGTGGCAGGTGCTGGTTTGGAAAATGCTATGATTTATTCCACATAAATCCCAACATTAAGTTCTTCTCTATGCAGAGATTCCTGCAATTTGCCCTAGTTTTAGAGGAATTCTTCTAGCAAATAAGATTGCAAAACAAGAAATGATGTAAAGCACCTTCCAGTGAGCAGGAGCTGCAGGAAGGGCTCCCTGTGCCCAGGGACCTGCACACCAGCTGCTGCCGTTCCCAACAATCACTCTCTTTTTGGCTTTTATGGATGCCAAAGTTGTCACCTCCCAGCAAAAGAGGAGAAACGATCAGACCACGCTTCACTCATGTGGTGAAGAAGTATCCTGTTTGAGTAAGGGCTTATTTTTACTTATAGCCATCAGCTCTCAAAGGAGGTTGTGGAAGAAGGCAAAGCAGAATGAAAACTTGATTGCTATAAATGTCTAAAAGGTCTCTGAGAATTTACCTGGCTCTCCCAACCACAACTGTCTGCGCCCAGGGCTGCATGATCTCCATGAACGAGCCATTGTCAAAGAACCCACTCAGCCACTGTCCTTTTTGACCTAAAGGGAGGGGGAAAAAAGGGAAACATGAGAGGAGGGAGGAGGGAGGGAAGAAAGAAGAGAGAATCTAAAAGGAGCAGCTGAAACTTGCTTAAAACTGCCAACCGCAGAACTTGGGGCTGTGGCTTTATTTATTTATTTTTGAATAGATTCTAATCCAAGGGAACATTAGACAGCTGAGCATTTGTCTGCCTTCAGCCATCATGTCTTATTTCATTTGCTAGTCTGCATAAAGACAGTCGTTTATCAGCAAAAGCATCATTTATTGTTAAACGCTGGGGTTCGGGTGGCAGAGGGACTCCGCACGCTGCTGAATAAATAACGCCGGTTTTTTCAAGGCACTACAAACAATTGTCAAAAGGCAGGAAAGTCATTAAAGATGGTTTTCAAAACGCCTCTTTCCGTTTTGAAACTTATCTTGCATTTTTTCTCTTGATTCTGCCTAATCTTTAAGGAAAGAATGCTGAAGAAATCATAGAATCATAGAATGGTCAGAGTTGGAAGAGACCTTCAAGATCATCAAGTTCCAACCCCCCTGCCCTGGGCAGGGACACCTCTCCCTAGAGCAGGTTGCTCCAAGCCCCATCCAGCCTGGCCTTAAACANGGCTAAACGCAGGAGCTCAATGTAAAAACGTGTATGTTATTTTAAGCCTAGACCCACAAATCTGAGCATGTTTCACACGTTCCCTTAGAAAAAGTGAAACAAAGTGCTCTGATACTGAAAACCTACTTGTTCCATGAAAAACATGAGGTGATGTCCCTCTCCCTAAACCAAAACACACTCTATAATCACTGTCCTGGATACTCCTTTGGTGTCAGACTTTTTCTCCTGCCCAAAGAAGGCAGGGACTTCCTAACGCTGGAGAGGAATCGAATTGTTCTTGGAGAGCACATCGTCAGGATGATTGTGCAGTTCCAAGAGAAATCAACTTTTCCTGACCCGTGCAGACAACCAGATTCTGAGTACAGGTTTGATTACCCTGATTGCACTAATTATGAACTAGTATTATCTGCCCCTTATAATCTATATGACCTGGAGGGGTTCCTTGGCACCACAACCCCAATATATGGACAATATCCCTCCTCCTCCACGTGGAACAGCAAACCTTCCAGCCCGTATGAGCTGTACAACCCAAAGTCAAGGTGTTGAGATACTCTCCCCACCCAGGTAACCACAGAAATCCCAGCTCTCTGGGGACACCTGCTTCCCACCAGGGCTTCATGAAGCTCTGCCCCCAAAAATCCCATCCCAAAGCTCCCCAAAGCCCTCCCAGCTTCACCCCTTGGCACCCAGCTCCCGAGGAATGCTTTAATCTGAACAAGCACCTCTGCTTCTGCAAACCCAAGTCCAAAACCAATTAAAAGTGGAGATCCAAGCAAGCTAACCTCTGCTGACTTAAACAGGATGGAGAGTGTTTTATCAAGACCAAACTTGTAATTACTGTGTTCTACATTCCTTGCCTCTGTGGCCCCACTGTAAAATGTGACCATCCATTTCAAAATTATCTCTTTATCGTGAGCCCAAAGCTGATGGTTTAGATTCCGGCCTCGTGTCGGGCGTCAGTTTGAAGAATATCACGGCAATATCTCCTCTAATAAATGGCTTTAACTTTTCACCCAGGAGATATCTGCTTTAACTTATCACGGGGAATCATCTGCTTTCCTTAACGCTTCCACTAAATTAAAATCTGAAGTCACTCGATTTGGAAGCCAGCGTTAGCTGCACTCAGACAGCTGGATGAATTACTTGAGAGATGAGGAAAAAATATTAGCCCAAACCAGAAAACTTAGTTTATCACAAAGCTCATTTTAGCCCCCCAAACTCATTAATAACAACAGGCGTAATGGGCACCCAGTTTGCAGCTTGCACGAACACAGGCTGCACAACCCCAAAAGCTTGAGGGGGGTTCAGTGGTTTGCAGTGATTCTGATATAATTATTCTCCAAGATCTGCAGAAATGCTGTGATTCTTCTGCTGTAAAGGCCTTTATATATGGACTTTCCTCTGAGCCATAAAAAAAGGAAATCTATAAAAGTAACTAAGAATTCCAAGTGTTCTCAAACTCTCAGAATTTACATGTGATTTTTTGTGTATTACATTTAAATTGTTTAGAAAGAATTCCTTTATAAGCCCTGAAATATATCTGGTGTGCAGACACAAAGCCTCAACAAAGAGTCTTGAAACAAACCCCTGGTCACCAAAGATCTACGTACTTGGATTTGGGCGTCCAGCCAGCATCCAGCGAGGGTCATAGGGAGTCTTGGTAGGAACAAACTCGATGGGTCTGTCTATGGGATCCTTGACTTTGAGGATAGGAACGGGGCTGTAGACACTCTAAGGGAAAAAGCAGAACATTGAAGGAAGTCATTCTCCTGCACGGCTTTGCACCAAACCAAGGACTTGGTCAGAGCCCTCTTGCCCTGACACCGTCCAACTCTTCAACTGACGGGATCCCAGAGCCTGAAGAAATTTCCAAGATGCTCTCGAACACATCACAGAATCATAAAATGGTTGGGGTTGAAGAGACTTTAAAGATCATTCACTTCCCACCCCTCTGCCATGGGCAGGGACATCTTCCACTAGACCAGCATGGCACAGATCATACTTCATCTGCTCTTGAACTTCAGGCATTCTCAGCATTAGCAAGGGATCACAACTGAATTTTTAAAAGGTGACCAGGCCACCTGCCTCATTCCATGCACTCTCTCCTGAAGGAAGGTGACCTGTGTGTTCTTGTTGCAGCCTTACACGTGCACATCAACCCCTACAAAATACTGCCTTGGAGAGCAACTTATAGAATCTTTTCAGTAAGAGACAATCCATTGCTTACATCAACCCCTGCTGCCCAGAGTCCCGAGGGGAATGCTGTCAAAGTACCCAAGGTGGTGCCAGTATCCCAGTTCCTCCAGCACTTTAAGACAAAAAACTGTGTACTCCAACACTATAACACTCAACAGCCTTCACCATGAACCCAAAGCACTTTGCCAGGCACCACGCAAACACAGAAAGAGCCCACAGATCCAGAGAAAATCCCTCCTCCAAAACCCTGAGAGCAACACGAACAGGGAAACGGCACCTCACAGCGCTGCAGGGCCAGGAATTACCTTTGGCATGTAGGAAAGCCACTGCAGGATGGTGTAGACTCCTTCAAAATCGTCACACACGGTGCCGTGGGTCACTCCGTTGTTGTGCATGATCTGGATCCCGCCCAGCTGGTTGTTGGAGGTGTACACTTCCCGACCAAGCACCTTTTGGAAGAAAACCAGGAAAACCATCAGAGGATGGGATGGGACAAGGAGGTGATGATTAAAGAGATAAAGAAAAGGCCATCCCTGCAGCAAGGCATGGGCACTTCAACACCACAGGATGGAGCAAACCACTCACAATGCACCTTCCCAAGCTCTGGGTGTGGGTAAGATCTTACAAATAGTGATCCCCAAGGGGAACGATGGAAGTAGGGAAACTGAGGCAGGGGGCAGTTACTCAACTTAGAATGACAGAATCATAGAATGGTCAGAGTTGGAAGGGACCTTAAAGATCATCAAGTTCCAACCCCCCTGCCATGGGCAGGGACTTACCCTCCTCCGAGCAGCAATGGAGTTAACAGGTGACCAAGTCTCCCGGGGGCTGACCCAAGCTCAGCTCACTAACTCCAAATCACTCTTAGACAACGGGTAGGGTGGGCCCAGTTAAACCTTTAACTGGGAAAAAACCCTAGGACCATGCATACGGATGGGCATGGCAGAGATAAAGCCCCACCAGCTCCTTAGAGAGCTGGGAAAGAATAAGACTCTGAGTGCTGGGCTTCCAATCCTCCTGCACGGCTCCATCTCTAATCCGAGCCCAGGCACTGCAGCTCTTTTCTCATTCTCCTGCTGTCTCTTTCCATTTGCCCTCTCGCTGACGGATACACTGATCTCTCGGTCACTCGGCTTTCTGCTCCGCTGAGTCCATATTACTAATAACACCTCTGCCACGGCCAGTTTACCTCATGAAGGCAGGAGCACATCATTACAAAATAAACTCATAACTTTGACATTCTAGCAAATACGCGCCATTTGTTATTTTTATGGGCTGAGTCTTTCTACCAGACAGAGGGCATCACCTACCTGCTTCATTTAGATCTTCAAAAACACCCCCCTCAAACACACACAAACAACCTGCCCTCCCCCACCAACCAGGGTGGGTTGTTTTAAGAAGTAGGGCCACCCCAGGAGAGCAGTAGCCCCGGGCAAACTGGTCCTGATGGAAGGGATGCTGGGGTCTGACTTCGTGCTCATCCTCATCCCGACATCCTACGAGGAGCGCTCGGGACATAAATCATCTCACTGGCAGTACAGGGATAACTCATTTCTCAGGATTTGATCTTTGGGACTGGAAAAAAGGGGCTAAAGGGGTATGGAAGTAGAAAATGTTTGATCTGGTTATCACAGTGGCCTGATTAACTTTCTTCTTGCACAACCTGAGTTAATGACAGCCGGGATGAGGGAGCTGCTGTGCCCATCCAAAGCCCTGCCTGACCACCACGGCACAATCCCAGCCTTTGCTAACTCCAGTTTCTTTTCCTCTGGAGGAAAGAAGGCATTTGACAAAACTCAGCATTTTACAAGCACTGGAGGATCCTCACAAAACTCCCCATGAGACAGATGCCAGTCAGGGTTTATGAACAGAAGAAACCAAGGCACAGAAATTACACCCCAAAATTCAGAAGTCGATGTAATCATTGACAGATTGATCACAGAGACGTCCCTGGGTCTCCCTTCCGAGCCCAAACTCCTTCATCTTCCTCTAATAAAATCAGTGCCGCGAAAAGGCACGGCAGAGCAGACAGCAGCACAGATTTAGGTTTGAGGGAAAGAAAAGCACAAGGCTTCGGATGCCAGGCCCAAGCCGAGCTAAACGTCTTCCCCAGAGGAAAATAAAAATAAAGAGGATTTAAACTCCCCATCTCTGAACTCATGCAAACGTACGTACATGCAAAATGGGCCTCTGCTCCTGCTTATCTAGAGCCACTGCAGACAGCTCGGGTTTACCACTGCTGACAGGCAATGAAAACAGTCTAATATACCGCCTGCTCTTGCCCTTAAATCCCTTTTTGGAGATCAAGATAAATATGTAGCTCCTTTCCCCGAGTGCTCCCGACATTCCAGTGAAGTGGCAGAGCATCGTGAGGGGCTGCACAGCCCAAATCCCTCTGTAACACCCAGCCAGAGCAGAATTTACTTGTCAGGGTTTGTCAGCAAAGTCAAGCCGGGTCCCAGGCTGCATTTCCAAGCTGTGCCAAGGCTGTGCTGGCTCCTGTCATGTGTGTGACATGCCTGTCCACACGTGTGACACGCCTGTCCATGTGTGTGCCCAAGGGCAGCAGGAGGGATGTGTGATACGGGCACAGATCCAGGATTAAACCCAGTCCAGGGGCAGAACGAGCTGCTCCAGTCCCTGTGCCCAAAGGGTTAAAGATGCTGTTTGACGAGGACAGCGCTGGGCTGGGTGCTGGTCCCCAACCTGCTTTTGCCAGGGTCCTCCTATATTCTCAGGAGCCACCAGAGATCCTGGCAGCTTCTTTCCCACCCAGGGCTGCAGAGGGAATGAGGTGCCAGAGGTTAAAAGGCACGGAAGGGCTAGCCAGCTCCCAGACAATGATCGTTGGGCTCGAGGAAAAAATGAAGGCAATAGCTCACGCATTCGGCTCGGCGAACCACCTCATCGCTGACCTCAGAGGACTACATTTTTAAAGGCTGACAAGTAATTCAATCTCCAATTAACAATCTTAAATGGTGCAATGCATATTGCTGTGTAAATGTTTCTGCAGGAAAATATCCAAGGGTGAGAGAGAATTCATCGGCTGGAGAAGCGCGAACCCGACGCTGCCGCAATTAAAGGATTTGGATGTTCCTCCATCAGACACACGGTCAGCAGAGGCACAAGTGCATTTAGAAATGTCACCAAATCAGGTAGAGAAGCAAGGCTGGAAACAAATTCCTGGGAGAAAAGGTTGCACTGGATTAAACCCCGTACCTGACACAATCAGCATCTCCCAAAAGGATAAACTTTAAACCCTGAGAGTTCGGGTCCGGGGAGGTCCATGGAGCAGGGGGTTAAGAAGCAACAGCAGCATCAGCTCAAGGCTTTAGGAGGCAGCTGTTTAATGACCCAACACATCCATGGAAAGTCAAGTCTGGAAAGCAGGCCCTTCCCAGCAGGAAGGCTACCAGCACTCGAGGGACCAGTCACAGATGCAGCTACCAGAGCCAGATGCCAAAGACCAGCAAGGTCCAGCAAGAGGGGTGGGAAAGCCCCAGGATTTTGAAGCTGATACACAATACACTTGAATACTGACAAGATTTGATCTTGGGTTTAGTCTGATGGCAAAAACCCCCCAAAAAGGGCAGCCAGGAACAGCAAAGCACCAGAAGGTAAGCTTCTGGCAGCAGAAAATCTGCTTTAATTTCAATTCTTGCCACCCCATGAGAACTCAGAAATGCAGAAACTGTGTTTCCATCCACCTGGAGTTCAAACTGGCACCAAAGGAAGCTGCTGTGGGCAACTGGCCCCACAGAAAGACCCCAAACTGGCCCCTTCTGAAGCCTGTAGTGAGGACCCCTCAATTCTGTTCTACTTTCCTGACCATGATCCCCACCTGCAGAAAGCAGGGCACGGACCAGGGGACACGGGACAAAACGCATCCTCTGTGCCCCATCCTCACCATCGGTCTGGGGTCAGAAGGCAACACAGGTTCTAGAGCTACCTGAGTCAGAGCTCAGCCCAGGAGTGCAACAACACTCCCCCACCTGGAGTCCTGTGTCCAGTTCTGGAGTCCTCAACACAGAAAGGACATGGAACTGTTGGAACAGGTCCAGCGGAGGCCACCAAGATGCTCNATCATTTTCCAGCTTACAAATTCCAGGGGCAGTACTGCCAACACATATTCCTCCAAAAGCCACTCTCCCACCCATAATGGGAAAATGTATTTCTTTTTACTTGGGAGGATCTTTTGGGAGGTACAAAGGAGAGTTGGGATTCTAGCAGCCTTTTCAGCCTTTAAAAGTTCATCCTCAACAGGTTGATGGGCACGTCATCTGCATATTAATCATTTTCTAGCACTCATCAGACCTGTGCTGACCAGTTGCTTTCTCTCTGCTCCTTTCAGAAGCTGAGATGTTGGGCTGTGGAGCTGGTTTGGCTGCAGCCTGGATGGGTTCTCCTGTGCTGGAGGGAAGATGAAAGATCTGCACAAAGTGACAGCAGAGGGGCTGAATGGGAATCAGCACGTAACCCCAGTGCTGTTATTATTCAGGGCATATCGTGTGTTTATATCAAATCTAAGTGCCAGATTTTTATCCGAATAATTTCAATAATTGCAATTCCCATCCCACCGTTTACATTCTCTGCCAGAAACCCGGAGCAGAAAAGGCACATGCAGGAACTAGAAATAGCCTATTTTTCATAAACAGGCAGAACCCATCAGAATGAATGTCTGTCTCATCAGGAAACACAACGCAGGGAACTTAAAACCCACCCGCTATTACGTGCGGTCAAGCCTCAAAACACATCTCCCACCCTTCAATTTCTGTCCCTCAGCCCTTCCACCCCCAGGGATGATGCCAGTGGAAGGTGGCCCAGCAGGAAGGTGGGCCAGGAGCCCCCGGCAGCCCCCCAGGTGGTGGCAGACACCTCAGCTCTGCCCGGAGAGCTCCACTTCTTGCATTTCTAATCTCTGAACGTGTGCAGCTCCTGCACTTTGAATTTACGAGCGTTCGGTGGGGGACCCTTCTGACTTGGGAACATATTGGCTCGGTCTAATGCTTGGAGATTATTAAAGTCAGAGCTATACTCCACTATCAAGTCTACAGATCTTTTATTTAGAAGATATGGTGCTCTAAATGCACAAAGAGCTCCCTGTCACCTTCACATTAAAGCCCCTAGTGCCTGGTAAATGGAATTATATAGCTGTCATCTCCTTTCCCCAAAGTTTTAAGAGTACAATGGGCTCATTTTTTCACACTCCATCCCAGCTTCAGAACTAAGAGACCTACTTTGTATTGATTTAAAGTCTCAGAAATAAATAAACCTGCTTCACCAATGTGATTCACAAGAAATTCATGATACACTATTGCATGATATATTTCAAGCTGTGGCTCCGGCTCTTTTTTCCCTTTGGTGAGTGATGGGGGAGGTGGGAGGCAGGGGGAGGGGGGGGGAAGCCGACAGCCTCCTGATGGTTATTGGAGATGGCTCCTGACTGCAAATCCAGAAGCTGGTCCTGCTGGTGGAGCCGTTTTCTTGCTTTAATCTGGTGAGATCAAGAGGGGAAAGGGGGAAAAGCAATGGTGCTTCACCTCACAGGCAGCAGGGGAAGAGGCATCCAGGTGGCCTTTTCTCCACCACCTTCTGCTGAAGATCCCAAAGCACCTCAGCAGTACAAAGGGAGCAGTGCTCCAGAGCTGAGCAGACACAAAAGAGGCATCTTCTCCGTTTGCAGATGGCAACACAAAACGTTATAGAGAGGAAACAGCTTCTCCATCTTGCAATAATCAATGAGGATTTTCAAAAATTTCTGGATTGCAACAGAAAATCCAATTTTGCAATCTTGGGATCTGACTGAACAAACATCAGACAGGGTCAAGATGTTTGCTTTAGACTTCTCAAGTATTTTTTGCAGGTATTAGAAATAAAAATTAATTTGGAAAGAAAAGTCGATTGGGAAAAAAAGCCCACCAAACAAACAAGCAAACAAAAAAGAACTTTTAATTTGACCACAACAATTCCAAACGAGAAGTTCATCAAAACTGATACTTTTTTCCTGAAGAGTTCCAGTTTCAGCAAACTGGCATTTTCAAGTGAAAAATGTCTTGTCAAAAAATTCTTGCCTAGCTCTCCCTTCACCGTGTAGGGAGACGGAGTGTTTTGCTCAAGGTGACTCCACCAGTCAGTGGTAAATCAAAGGGACTCAATATACTTTGCAAACTAAAATCACAGCCCCCTGCTCTGCATGGAGCACACACATAAATCCCGGCTGTCCCACCCAGGGGTTCCCTGATCTAGACACCAGCCCCCTGAACAATATCAAGGATTGGCTCTGTGGCACTTAAAGATCTTGTTTTGGTCATTCCCTTGGTCACCTTCTGGACCCAAACAGATGCAGAGGCCACCCAAGGGGACAGGCTGGGTGCGGGGAGCTCTTTCACAGGGAAAGAAGAGATTTTGTTCACTCTGCAGTGTGGGTTTAGGCTTCTTCATGAGATAAGTGACAATTCTCCAATGACATTCCTAGAGTTTCCACTCAAGTGTCCAGAATGGCAGATCTTTTCTCCACAACTCACTGAGGACAAGACCCACATCTAGGTCACCTTGATTTCCTCCCAGGGACACCCCAAGAGAGGTCAGGACATGTTTGAAAATTGCCACCTTCCATTCATTCATCTCTGGTGGAACGTCAGGTACCAGCAGTAAGATCCTCTGCAGGATCACCAGGAACTGGGATACAATCCCCATTCCATGAAATATATGGGTTTTAACACACAGGAGTTTCCCTGTGTGAAGAAAATATGGGCCATTCTGCTGAACTCCTCCTTGGAATAAATATTCCCCCAGCCCCCCCAGCAGAGGCACCAGCCTCACAGATAAACTGATCAAGATCCCTATTAAAAATGATAGGAGGAGGGAGGGAAAAAAACCACAAGTCAACAGGAATCTATTAGAGTTTCTTCCCTAAGCAAACATAAAGGGACTGATAATGCAATGCCTGCAACGTAAATTGTCTCTAATGGGAACAATCCACAAATATCAGCACTTAAAGAAAGGCAATTAAAAAGAAAATGTAGAAAGGGAGGGTGGGGTTTGTTTATTTGCACTCATCTCCAGGCTGGGCATCCATCCTGCTCGCATTGATGTCTCTACGCAGAGCAGAGACCCTTGTGTGTCACCTGGATTGTCACCAACCAGACAGCACCAGCAGCTCATGCCTCTCACTGCCACTAAAATTCATTAATTCTGTCCTCTTCCTATTGCCAAATAAACTGGGACTGACTCCTCCAAGAGCTCTACTCTGATTGTGGTTGGCTTCGTTGGGGTGTGAGCAATGGTGACCTGTGCCAGGGAGCCCACCAACAGCACCAAGGTCCCACATGGGTTCCAAGAGAGCTGAAGAAACTGTCCTCCAGCCATGAAACCACCCCTGCTCTCCCCACATCTGCCACATCCACCCTGGGACCACAGAGCTGCCCCTCCTGCTCCCCCCCACCATGAGCCAAGAGCAGGATAACCTTGGGGAGCTCCACCAGAGGAACCCACTGATGGTTAACGCCGTTAAAGTGTCAATTCCTGTTTGACATTTCCTAGCCCCTCTTTGATGAGCATTCTCCAGCACCCTGCACCCATACGGATCTTCCTAACAGTCTTGCTGTGCCACTACAGAAAGATTCATATCATGCATTAATAATTACAATGCTTCTTTGAATGACAGGGATGGCACTTGCTGTTCTAACTCACACGATTGCTCTCACACGATTGCTTTGATCTAATCCCAAGACCGGAGTCATCTTGAGCAGATACTGAGCTCAAAAAATAAAAAGAGCTTTCCACATTCTGTATTTTTATTGTAAAACCCCCCAATGGCATCACTCTCACAGGGCTTTTATTTATTTTTCCATATTGTGAAACTGAAGGGTAAATATAACCGCTTGCAGCACTGAAGACCCATCACTCACAGAAGACAAGAGTGTCTACTCTTCTCTTCCTCACACCAAAGCTCCTCAGACCTGTCCTGGCAGCCTCTCAAGTAGGTAGAGCCTTCTCCAGCACTTCTGCCCCTTCCTCTCGAGCCCTGACCTGGTGTCCCACCGTGGTATCCCAGTCCCTTGGGATACCAACAAGAACCCAACAAGTTCTGCAGATTCCCTCAGCCAAGACCTGCGACCATGGGACGGGTTCACAGAGACCAAACGACACCTGAGTGAGCAGGGAGGGTACATCCACGTGTCAGGCAGAAACACTGAAGAGCAGCCAACACCAGAGAGCCACGCTGGCTGAAACACCTCAAAATTAACTCGCCTCACCAGGCAACGTACAGCTTGGGCTGACCACCATCCAGCTGAGCTGGTTTCAAGCTCACTCATGTCTACATGGTTCCTCTACTGCGTGGTACTCCCACAGTTCCTAGAATCCTAGAATTGTCCAGATTGGAAGGGATCTTTTAGAGCATCGAGTCCAACCATCAATGTAACGCTGACAAAGACCATCACTAAACCATGTCCCTCAGCACCAGGCCTACACATCTTCTAAAC
>VXBW01006617.1:111888-183700 GCA_013400375.1 Thinocorus orbignyianus
CCAATGCTTGACAACCTTTTCAGTGCAAAAAAGTTTCCTAATAACCAATCTAAACCTCACCTGGCTCAACTTGAGGCCATTTCCTCTTGTCCCATCACCTGTTCCTTGGGAGAAGAGACTGACCCCCCACCTCCCTACTGCAATCCTGCCTTGGACCTACACCCATCAATCTCAGCAGAAGCAGCTGGGGTTGTTGGGTTTTAAATGCAGATTGTCAAAAGGATCCTGGCAGCAATTATGGGCTGTTGTATCAACAAGTCCCCGGGGACTCGTCCGCAGTGACGGGACTGACACATACACCGCGCCGCCCTGACACCCTTTGGCACCCGTCACGTTGACGTCTTCACCACGCGTGGTGTCCGCGTTAACCAACGCTGTGCTGGGGAAAGGTCCTTGGACATCTGCTGGTAGCAGGTGTGGAAGTTTCTTAGATACTTACAGATTGCATTAGCAATGCAGAGAGCTTCCACTGATCAGATCATCTCACAAACACCCCTCTTAAAGCTGCTCTTCAGGAATCTTTTCTTTCCCGAAACTCCCTCAACTCACAACGGCAGAAACAGCCCATTGCTAATCCCGTAAATCGGTTCCTGAGCTCTTTCAGGTCTAGAACAAGTTATTTATTATTCATGTTCTTTAAATTAACATCATTTTGAAGGCAAAACCATCCAGAGAAAGAAATTCTGAGGATGGGGTTACCCACCCTGCCATCACACCACCGTTAGCAGGTACCTTCCATCTGATGAGCTCAAAACACCCAGCAAATACAACTGAACTAACGTTCTGAGATGAAGCTGTCAGCAGGGAACTGCTGCTACCCCTGTTCTGGTCACTACAGTCAGACACAAGCGGGCAGGCTGTTGGCTGCAGACTGGGAAACACAGCCCAGAGCTCTAGTTTTGAACCAACAGTCCCTATTTTGGTGGTTTCTGACTCTTCAACTTCAAATGCCTCTTTGCCCACATGGACATATTCTCCTGGCAGGTGGCATTTGTCAAGCTCACACTTGGATGTTCTGGACAAATCAGGCCAACAGCAAGGTGTCATGGGGCCCCAGGGACCAGGACAGCTTGAGAATTTGGGGGAAAATCAGGCTAAAGAAGGAAGGAGAAGAAACAGAACACTCTTGCTGGTTAGATTCTTCCCTTCACCTCCAGAAGTGATGACCACTATGGATGTCCTGCTGTGAAGGACAACGTGTGGGACAGTTCCTTCACCATCACTCAGAAAACAAACTGTTTTGAGACACCAGGTTGAACAATGCAGATAATTAAGCGAGGTGGAACAAGTCAGTGGTGGCTCCTGAAAATCTCTCCTAAATTTGGTTTCCCTTAAAAAAAAGCCTAGAACGTGCATCTGCAGAGAAGATGTGACTGAAAGCCACTATTTGTTTACATTAACAACTCAGTCTTAAAGACAGGATTTCTTTTAAACACAAAAGACAAGGAGGAGCAAACTAATTAAAACCAAGTCAGGAACAGACTCGGGAACATCCTGGTGAGGACTGAAATGAAATGCAGTCCCGGAAGCCTGAGCCATAGAAGCAATGCATAAATTGGGAGAGCTGGGCTCTTCAGTCTTACTTCTATTAAGGAGAAAACCACTGGAAATTAACCTGTTAGTGCCTGGCAGCAGCAGCACGTCACCTCTTCCATAGGGAATCACACCCTGGTTTGCTTATGATGAGGAAAAGGAGCCGAGGGCGGCGGAGGAAGGTACTGGGGTGGAAAAAAGGGGGAGGCAGGCAAAGTTTAAAAAAAAATAAATAAAAAAAGCTCTGCCTCAGCAAAAGTTTTCATTAAAATTTGAGACAAATGATCTCTGTGTCCTTCTCCCATGCTGCCTGGGGCTCCATGCTATTTCTATGCAAATAACAACCTCGTGGTTTATATCTTATTATTTCCACCGGAGCTGCGGCGACATGACCCGAGACGTGTGTGAGGTAGACAGCGAAAGAGAGAGAGAGAGAGACAGAGGGGGAGAGAGAGAGAAAAGAGAGGGAGAGGGAGGGAGGGAGATGGAGTGGCTGCTCGCTGGAGTGTGAAAAAATATTGTCAGGAGTGAGCGGCAAGAACAGAAAAAAAAAAAAAAAAAACCCAAAAAATTGCAGGGATAACGTAGTTATTTCAGCCCCTCTCCCCATGTGAACCAGCACCTTTTAAAATTCATTGGGCATCAGGCGATCATGCACAATCCATCTGCTTTCACTTTATCATTTGCATTTCATGCCTCCTGGCTTTTGATGTGCTGATACTTTGATGCAGTCAGGAGACGCGCATTATCATTATTTCAATTTGCAGGGGGGTCAGCGGGCTCAGCGCCGGCGCGCGCACACGCTCGCGGGAGAAGAGGAATGAAATGTCATTTCCCACCTCTCCACCCCCTACCGAAACCCAACGGGGAAGACAAAAGGTGGGGGGAGGAGGGATGAAACACCCCCCACACCGAGCACTGGCCCCACAGTGGAGCATCACACCTTCTCCCCAGGTCTCTCCCTCTTGGTCCAGGCTAAAAACAAAGGGAGCTCGATTTGGAGCAGAAGGAAACCTCTTGGGCGGTCTCCCGGCACCCCTGGCAGGCAATGGGGCAAGAGGATCCTTAAAGCCACCCAATATCAGGTGTGTCACAGTGTTGTCTCCCTCCCAACAGTGACAGGGACACAGCAAACAGCCACCAAGTGATCAGTCAGCTTCCTGCAGCAACCATCAGCTACAGCTCAAAATGATCCTGACCTTCAGCTCATCCTCTAAGTTGTAGGTTACGCTCTGGTTTGGGCAGCTGGACCTTTCCCTCTACACCTAAACCCTGGGGCTGGTTTTACATAATGATCATGACCAAGAGCAGCAAGAGATCTGCTGGCAGGTGATGATTAGCACGGGCCCTCTCTGCTCCCCCCTGCAATTAAAAAGAATCCAGTGTTTCACAGGAGGGAAAAAAAACCCCAACCCTGAAACCAAACAACTTCCCAGCAAGAACCTCACTGCTCGCTGGCAGCATAACTGTCTCCATTGCTGCAGAAACATTTTTGTGCTGCACGTTCTCTTCTTGCAGAGAGAAGACATTTTGAGGATGTGCATCAGACACAAGATAGGGGTACACACTGCACAGCACCCCTAAGACAACAGTAATTAAAAGTCAGCAATGGAAAAAGAATGTCTCAAATCCTGGACATCTAACTGGGAAAAGCTAAAGGGGTATTTGCCTGCAACTGTGTTAGAAAACATCCAGTCCCAACTGCCAGGCAAGGCAGCAGTGACAAACTACAGCAGGTTCCCACCACGAGACCCTTCTGGAGCCCAGTTCATGTGAACAAACAAGAACACACCGTGTATCACACCCAACCAGCCTCTGCTTCCCTACAAGGGAAGACTTTGCTTAACTGGCCCCTGGCTTGACAGTGAGCTGGTTTCTAGCCAGAAGAAGATTCAAACTGTCCATCTAAATTCAGGGGCCAAGTGTTGAACAGTTTAGGTCTAACAACAGTGAGACAGAGAAGCCTGAAGCAGATCTTGCCCCCATGGCCAGGTGATGCCAAAGGAATCAGAATCCACCAGTTGCTTCACACCCTCCTTCAGGTCTCAACTGGACCGAGCTTGGTCATTTCAGGTCAGCACTAGAGCTGGTTTCACTACTTCAGACCTACTTCTGGGACACAATTACATCTGGATCCATTCAAGAAGCTCTGACCAGAACTGCACGGACTGGAAAATGAAGATCATCATCATACAAACTAGCAAGAGATCACACAACATCCAGGAATAAATGGGGATTCCCAAATTCCCACTATTCAAGGACAAATAAACTTCTCACTGGGTCTGGGCTTAGCTGTCTTACTGGGAAAGCTGGAGAGGATGCAATAGGATCCCCATTTGCCCAACCTTTAGGCAGGTAAAGGTTTGGTGCTCATATAAAAATACATCCCTTTCCAACAGAGCAAGGAAAAGGACACATGGGATTATTCATCCCACTGAAAATCCTGGGATGGGATAAATCACCCCCAGAAAGCATCTCCCTCTGCCCCCGCCTGCCGTCAGGCAGCAGGTGCTTCATTTAGACTAAATTCTTAACTTTTAAGTGCCTAAAATTTAGGGAGATTAATCCAGTCCTATAAAAACAAACATTCACTCCAGGGGTGGAGGGTGCAGTTAAAGCTGGCAAGAAGAGAGCAGAGGAGGAGGAGGAGGGGTAACCAGCCCTGCCATCTGGAAAACTGGGTCGGGCCCCGAGCCCCACCAAATGACAGCTGGAACCAGGCAACTTACTCCACTTCAGCAAGCACTAAACTCACTCAATTTCCTTTTAAAGGATGGATCTTCAACTGCCTCTTTCCCTTCCATTGCTGCAGGTGTGTGTGATGTGTGTAAGAGATCTAACCGAGGGTGCTGCATCCCGGAGTTGATAGGATCAATGCTTCATTTTCCACAGAGCCCCCTTTATTCAGGGGAATAATTCAACGAGAGACTATTTTCCTTTTATCTCCCATTGTCAGGCAGGAGCTCCTTGAAACACAGCTTGCCATGAAGCACAACCACCCCAGGTGCTGGAGAGTGCCTGAGAACAAAGCTGCACAATGGGGAAGGGCACCGGAGCCCGCACGATCCCAACTCCCGCGTAAACAAAGCCCTCGGTGAGAGGGACAAGAGCTGAGCCCTGTCTGCTCCAGACAAGGAGCTGGAGGCTGTGATATTAAGAGGGTTTGGGGCAGCACGGGAGAAAAACCACTTCTGTTGGGGAAGGAAAAGATAAAAATATAAAAAAACCAAAAAGGAGAGCCACTTCAGTGGTGAAAGCTCTAAGTTTTCTTCCAGCCTAAGTGATTCCTCCCTGGCCCCGCAGCTGAGGTTTCCAGGGGGTCTCACCCCTGAAAGTCCCCATCCCCACTCTCCTACCCAGGCTTCCATGCTCCCCAGGGAAGGTGGTTGAAAGTTCAGGGGGTTCTGGCCCAAAATGATGCTCTTCCAAACTCTGGAAACAGCCCTGTTTGCTCTGTCCCAGTACACCATGGGTGGGAGAAGATGCTCCCAGTCAGTGGCCTTCTCCACTTCTGGCATTTCCTCACTGCACACAACCTATGTTAAAAGATGCTTTTCCTTCTTCCCCTTCACCCACTTCACACTCAAGCCCTTAAATCTGCAGTTCTGCCTCCGTCCCCTCCCAGTCTCCAACCAGGATGCCTGGAATTGTGCCCCTGGCTGTCAATACAATGTTGTCACCAAGAAAAACAGGAGCATGAAAGCACTGCTTTCTGAGCAGGAAGGAGAAAAGAAAAAAGGGCTGCAAAGGCATGAAAACATCCCAGCTGCTGCCCTGCGTCAGTTCTCCTCCAGCAAGGAAAAGGGACAAAGCTCAGTGACAGGGATAGTGGTGGCAGGACTCCCTGAGTCTGAGGCAGAACTCAGGGAAACACCAATTCTGTTCACAGAGCTCCAGAAACTGAAACACAAAGACTCACCTTGTTGAGGGCTCCGCAGCCCGTCAGGATTATGTGAGAGTTCTCAACCTGGATAGTCCTCTGGCCCAGCCGAACGAGGTAAGCCCCAATCCCAATCGCCCGACATGTAACCTTAAAAAAGCAAGAAAGAAAAGTTAAAAAAAAAATGGCATTGATTTCTGTCTTGCCACACAGCCACCACCTGTCGATTCAGACCCCCAGATAAAACCAGGCGGTTTGGTATCACAAAGCTATAAAACCTCCTCTCAGTGCAAAACTCCAAAATCTCTTTTTTTTTTGTAAAAAACACCACCTGAACATATCTGTATTTTATTTTTAAATAAAAAAGAAGCAGGAGCTTCCAGGCTGAGCACACGGCAAGGCAAAGGGCTGCTTTCTAAGTGTTTTAAATCTGATCTGGAATAAGGGCCCCGGCCCCGCAGCGGTGCCAGCAGCACTGCTCACAGCCTGCAGAAGCCAATTTACATCAACCACAAGCCTGATCCCAGATGTATCTCCCGGATATCATTGCAGGATTTTTAGCTGAAACAGACAATAGAGTTTGAAGAATAGAAAGCAGTGGGGGATTACCAAGTTGATGGTGATAATACTCTCATAGGCTAAAGATGATTCTCCAGCAATCATGCCAGATCCTCTGAGGTTCTCTATTCCAAGTCCGTCTTCCTTCCCGATAATATCTGTTATCTTATACCTGAGGGAGACACAGACAGCCTTTGAGTCACAAGGTCCAGTGATTTGCTGAATCAGTTTGCTACGAAGAAAAGGAAAAGTGACTAAATATCATTAAGGCTCCAAAGAGTAACGTGCATAAAAGCTGGGCAGGGCTCGTGCCCGGGCTCCTTCTGCAGCCCCGCCGAGCACCACCCAACAGTCCCACCTACGGGCAGCCAGAGCAGCAAAGAGGAAATGCCAAGGGAGAGGAATGCCCTGAAAAGTGCTCTTCTGTCCTTCCCACAGGACGTGAGGAGCAGGCTGATTACAGGAAAAAGGGTAAGAGAGGAAGAGAACGCAGCCAAAAGGAAAAAGAAATAAAACAAGAGATTATGGGGCTCTTACCCTTTCTTTACTTTCTTCTTCCATGTCTTCCTTCCCCAGCACATTCCCTTCTCACTCAGTGCTCTCAGACTGGCTTCTACCTTTTTCCAGCAAGCCCTTGCTAAGCAAAGGACTCCAGCATGTGCTGAAGTGCTTCCCTGAGGAGAGCCACCGGCTTCCCCGCAGGCACCCGCACGTTCCCACACCCAGAATCATCCCTTTGTTCAGCCAGAGCTTGCCAGGCTGCAAACTGGGTTGGGGTTTTTTCCTCCTTCCTAAGCACATCCTCCTCCCTCTGCCCAGGAGCACCTCTACAGCTGCACTCCAGCTCTGAAAGCATCCTTGCATCTCATTTTGAGACATGCTGCCTTTGGGATGGAGCTGGGAAGGTGGAGACACCCAGAGCAGACGTGTGGAAAACCTCAGGAATGTCCTAACTGAAGACATGCATCACCCTGCACAGCCAAGGATGAAGAGACAGCCCCTCACCCAGACCTGTCTGCACTTACCTGGACTCTCCGTTGTCCTCCACGTGTTCACAGTGAACAGAGTTCAGGGCACTGACTTTCTTATAGTCTTGAGGAGTCAGGTACAGGTACTTGTATCCCTGCAGGAAAAGAAACAGTTCGTTCATCTCATTCCCAACTGTAGCCCCTTCCCAATCCCAAATAACCCCTTGCAAAAAAGAAAGTTTCAAGGGAGCAGAATTGAATTCTAGATAAAAATAAGAACATCCTCTCATAACATCAGGGCTCCAGCTGAGGTCAGTGAAAGCCCCAGATGTTTTCAATGTTTAGCACTAACTCATTCTGGCCACCAATCCCGCTGCCTGAGAGACCCAATACCCCGAAGAAATTTGGACCTACTAATCTGGCAAATATATAAAGAGATGGTGTAAAAATAGGATTGTTTCGTGAGCTACTGCAGAGTTTCACCTCTGGTTCCTGTGCCACCTCACCTTGTATGGGTCATCTGGGTCTTCCCAGGCGACGTGGAACATGTGCCGGATCNTAATTCCAGATAGCAAGAAGAACATCCTCTAGTAACATCAGGGTTAGGTTAGTGAAAGCTACAGATGTCTTCAACATTTACCACTAACTCATTCCGGCAACCAATCCTGCTGCCTCAGAGATCCAATACCCCGAAGGAATTTGGACCTTCTAGTCTGGCAAATACATAAAGAGATGGTGTAAAAATAGGATTGTTTCGTGAGCTACTGCAGAGTTTCACCTCTGGTTCCTGTGCCTCCTCACCTTGTATGGGTCATCTGGGTCTTCCCAGGCGACGTGGAACATGTGCCGGATCTCCTCAGCCAGCCCGATCCTGGCGCCGCTGTTGGCAGCCACGTAGATGCGGGGGATGCCGTGTGTTCGGGCCAGCTCTGAAGCCCTCAGGAACAGCACATCCTCCTGAGGCCCAAAAGAACCTATTCTGTAGGTAATGTCATTGCCAATGACAATGATATCACGGCCCTCTGGATACTCGGGGGTCTTCAGGGTCATCTTCCAGGCCACCATCCCAATCTGCAACCAAAGAACAGAGCAACATAAACTGAATGTGCATCTTCAAGATGTGAAAGAGGGGGATCAGGTCATTTTGTTGCACTTTGTGTATCTCCTTTGGGCACTCCCACAGCTCCGACACACACTGCCAGCAGGGATCACAGCTGGCAGGGCTGGATTCTTTCCACCCTCACTGGAACTCATCCTCCATTGCTCTCTTCCCACCAAGACACGGATACTGGCCGTCCCTTCTCCCCATTTGGGTCCCAAACACATTCTGCAAACACTCCTCTCACTGCATTTCTGTGGGTGAGGATGGATGTGCTGCTGTACGAGACTCCTGACCACCCAGATACCACCCCAGGACCTCCATGCCCTGACTCTTCCTCTCACCCTGCCCTCACCTTAATAATCCCTTCATTTCACAACTACCTCCAGTTTTCTTCTCCCGTCCTTTCATTTCTTTGGCTCTTCCCTTTTTCCTTCCCAAATATTGCAGCAGTTTCTTTCCAAACCTGCCTGGATAAGTAATGCCTTTCTATTTTTTATTTTTTTCTGCATATTTTTCTTTTTTAAAATCACCAGCTGATCTCTCCTGGCCTATCTTATGGAGATCAGCAACATCTCTACCCTGCGTCTCCCATCTCCCGGCTGCCGCATATCGCCGTGCCGGGGAGCTGGCCATCCTGGAATGCCATTAACAGATGGAAATAGCAGCGTCCCTTGAAAGCCCCATGCATCACCCAGTCTCCGCTTGCCCAAGGATCATAAGCTCTGAGTACACATTCCTCAAGCCGATTGCACACCCTCTGCAATCAGGAGGGTTGTTGCAACTCCCTCATTGCGGAGCCTCTGAATTCCAAACATGATGAACCAAAAGCAGGAGGGGGAGAGGGGAGAAGCAGCAGACAGATATCTGCCATTCCATCCAAATCAAAATGGCACAATACACAGCTGAGATCCAATCAGCATCTGCAATAAGATATGCCATAATAGGCTCATTAAGAAAAAAATAAAGAAGCAGAGGAATTAATCCAAGGGTCATTGGAAGTAAAGCAGGCAGCAAGCCAAAAATATTACAACTGGCTCCTGGCAGATCCTTCCCATCCACCTCCCCTTTGGAGAGCTGAGATTGCAAGTGAACAGAATGATGGTGCTCACTTCACCTTCTCCTCGTTCTCGGTTTCCTCTGCTGCTGTTCTGAGTGATAACTCATCAGGGAGGAATTTGTTTGCCTCTGAATATTTGCAGACTTACAGTTACCTCTTGGCATCCAGCTGCAGCGCTTGGAAGAGAGAGATAGTGCAGTAGTTTCAGAGACAGAAGCATAAATCCCTAAAAGTCAGCAGGATGCTTTGCTGAAATACCAGAATTATGGCAAAATTAAAAGAAAAAGTTGGAATGCTGCAAAACAAGTGGATGGAGTTGTTGGTCAGGCACAAAGAGAGCAGTGGGTGACACACACAACCAGCCCAGAGTTGGGAAGAGCAACTAATCCATCCCAACCAGATCTACATGGCCACAGGGGCTCCTTGGACTTCTGCTACTGGACTTTCATAGCAGAAAAAGGAAGAATAAAGGTGAAAAAAGGAGAAGAAAAGTAAGTCTGGCCCTTCTGACCTGAGAGTTGCAGGAAAAGAGATGCCAAGGGCTGGATATTGTGTCTCTCCTCTAACTCTCAACTGCGGACAAGCTTGCAATTGGAAACAGTGGGTTGAAAAAGGATCAAATCCCAAATTAAAGGCTTCAAGATTAGTCTCTCAGAAGCAAAGTGCAAGGTAGAAACAGCTCAAGGCACTGCCAGAAACCTACAGGAGAACCACAAGGAGGGGCAGATGAATGAACACTGGCTCCAGGGCTTAGGGATGAGAGACAGACCTCAGTACCCAGGACTGGTCCCGTCTTCTGTCTCATCTCTTGGGATGCAAGAGATTTTCCTCTTCCATCAGCTCGGTGAGATGTGACAGCACAGAAAACAGGCAAATTAAAAGCATTTCTTATTTAGAAAACTCAGATCATAGCTGAAGTCTTCCACTAGTTCTCTAACCCAAGACCATGTATCCTCTGCATAAATAAATCCCTTTTTGCTAATGCTCACTGGAAGACCAGGAAAAACTATCCACAAACTCTTGAAAACAACCTATAGCTGATAAACACGGTGCAACCATGCACAGTTTAAGAAGAGAAAAATGGAAGCGCACCACTTCATCATCGTGCCTTTCCCTCCCCAGCACTTAAGAGAGCTTTTTATCCAGTAATAAAACTCCCAGGGCACGGCTGAGGATTATTTTTTTGTGCCACGAACAACGTAGATTCTGCTTAAATTTCTGGGCAGTGGAGGAGAGCTCTCTCTTTCAGGGGGAAAAAAAAGAAAAAAAGGAAAAAAAAGATGAGATTTTGAAGTTAAGGGCAGCGTGCCAAAAAAATGGGGGAGTTCACAGGTTAATTAGACAGGCTGAGCTAATCACCTAAGAGCACTGTCGGAACAATCCTGGGTGATGTGAGTGGCACTGGCTTCAAAGCACAGTTTGGAAGCGCTTCTCCTGCCACGGCTCTATTCCCAGCACACTCAGGAATGAAGAAAAGAGGGAGAAAAAGGGGGGAAAAAAAAGCAGGAACCGTCTTATTTAACTGTTTTTCTGTTGGCAAAATGATTTGTGCCACAGTATTTCCATAAGAAGTGGGGCCATTATTCTCCTGTAGGAACACATTTGGTTTGAAAAGTATCACCGGACACAACGTGGAAATCAAAGCAGATGAATTATTCACAACCTCCCATCAGAAGTGATCATTATTCCTGATGTCCCAAACGGTGATTAGGATTCAGTGCTCAGATGTCATCTGCTCCCTGAATAGCACCAGGAACACGGAATTGCACGACACACATACATTACACACAAGTTTTAGACGTATATAATCTTAAACACACCTTCTCCCACTAGATCTTTGGCTTAATGTAGCCATCAGCAGCCAGTAAAAACATGGTATTAGTAACTAAGGCTCGTTTTCATGGTGCTCATAAACGCCGTCAGTTTGACACCCAGTGTCAACACTAATCATGGCCTAAAATTAACACCAAAATTGACTTCAACATTAATTGCGCTATCGATGGGAACAGTAATACACACACTGATGCAGTTCCAAATTGACTGCTGCTGGCAGCAGGAGCTGTTGACAACAGGCACCGAGGGGAATGGGGAGGAAAACGATCCCGGTTTCCCTCTGGAAGGCACCACAGGCTCCCGAGGATGGGAAGCAGAGCCAGAGGGGGCTGGTGGCCGGGCAGAGGGGGCTTTTCGGTCTCTCTGATTCCTGGAGAAGCACAGCTGACACAAAATCCAATGGAAATGAGAACAGTTTATCATTTGACAGCCTCTACGCTCGAGCCACATCGGTTGTGTTGGTTTATTCTACTTCTCTCACAACAAGGATGATGCAGGAGCCTGGGTACTTTACGCCACACTCAATTTATTTCCCAAATTTGGAAACCTGAAAGTGGGTCTCAGCCCCCAAGCAGGACAACTGAACTTAGAGAACCCTCACAACAATATTGCCTTGTTCCCATCATCCTGCATCTCTATCACATGTAAGTTTTACACGTAGAAAATACATGAAAGGCTTGAATCCATTTGTCTGTCAGCATTTAGTTCATACAAAAGTTGGGAGTAAGAAAGGCCACGCAGCAGCTGCAGCAGCCTAGAACATGAGTGCAGGAAACACCGAGGCTGAACACTAATGAAAGCACATTTCTCCCGGGCTGGGCACATCCTGACACTGTTCAGTCAAGGAACACGTGCTTCATTCCCCCCTCACAACCTCTGTCTGTTCGGGAGGAAAACCAGTGCCCGCTGCCCCCGGGACACTGGAACACTCTGCTGAACAAGGTGTGTTTTACCAAGGGAACAGAGACATCCCCAGGAATTCTACCTGTCATCTTGGTATTTCCTAATTCACATATAATGTCCAGAACTTGAAGAATCACAGAATGGTTTGAGTTGGAAGGGACCTTAAAGATAACAGAGTTCCAACCCCCCTGCCATGGGCAGGGACACCTCCCACCAGACCAGGGTGCTCCAAGCCCCATCCAGCCTGGCCTTGAACCCCTCCAGGGATGGGGCAGCCACAGCTTCTCTGGGCAACCTGCTCCAGGCTCTCACCACCCTCACACCAAGGAAGTTCTTCCCAAAATCTCATCTCCATCTCCCCTCTTTCAGTGTCAAACCCCTCCCCCTTGTCCTATCACTCCACTCCCCCATAAAGAGCCCCTCCCCAGCTCTGCTATAACTTCAGCTCTAAGAGATACTCTCTGCACTGACCAAAACCTGTAAAATTTTTATCTTCAGCATGAACCAACTCCTAGAAAAAGGGCATGATGTGTGTGTTTTGTTGGTGACATTCAGACCTACTGCCTTGACAAGTGCCAAAAGCCAGGGTTCCTTCCTTCTCTTCTTGGCTCTGAAAAAGGTATCATCTAGTGACCAAAGGGGTGGTCGTGGGCAGCATGGCCAAGGACTTGTTGGCATGGCTCTTCCCAACAGCCCCTGGCCAAGAGGATGAGACGGGAAGAAACAGCTCCAGGAGGAGACATGGCAAAAGGAGTTATGCAGGACAGGGACCGATGAAGACGGGAACACATCCTGCCCTGGCACCTTGCACTAGACTGAAAGGCACGTGGCTGACAAACCAGGAGGCAAACCAGCAACAGGCTGGGTGATCAGTGACCATGGACGGACACAGAGAGCACCAAAAAGCTCAAAAAACCCCCATAAAGACTCCCTAAAAGTAGTTTTTATTGCATACACATCCGTGTGGCAAGGTATGAAGCATTCACAGCATCTCCTGGGGACAGCAAAAGGCATCATGCTCAACCCAAACCAAATTCTCTACCAAATTCCAGTTTCTGCTCCAAGTCTCCAGAACCAGCTGTGAGCAGCACTGCCAGCTTGTCCACCAAAGCAAAGGCATGTCTGAGGAAGCTTTTTTGTAATAAACAGGGAGAAGTCTCCAGGCAAAGGGTAAGGCTTGAAAACTTCAGCTGCAATAGTTTGTATCTGGTGAAGATACAGACAGATCAAGAGAAATCACAGGGAGCGACAGAGAATCTTTATTTGGAGCTTTTGTGTTGGCAGGAACTTTCCTGTCCACAGAATCCACACACGTGTGCTCAAACACAGAGATCAAAATACAGAATGCAACTCTTGGTGCCACCACTTGTATCTCTGATCTGGTAACACTTGTATTTGAGGGTTTTAAAACCCTTCAAGAAATTTGGAGCCCTACTTGCTCTTTGAGTAAGACACGATTTGGGTGTTGACTGGGGCCTCCCCTGTGATGCGTGGGGTTATTTCACGCCAAAGAATTTAACTTTTGTAAGGTTTAACAAATATCACAAACACTGATGTGTGCTTTAAATGTGATAGATTACAGGAATTACAGGGAAGGTAACAAAATCAGAATTCCTTATTTGTTTGACAGCAGCATGAAATTCAACAGCAACTTTTGTTTATATGTAATTTAAAAAAATAGAAAAAAATTACTTATAACCTTCCAAAACCTCTTTTCAATAATTATAATAAATTCTAACTCTAATGTTAGAGGCTCATGCCCTCTGGTTTTGCCAGGAAAGCCTTTTCAAATCTTCTTGTATTGCTACAGCCTACATCTACCTTTCAAAAATCAGGCTGTGGGAGATACTGCATCCACAACGCCGTGAGGAACAACCCGTTGGAGACACTGATCCGCATGAATATTAACCCTTCAAAAACTGAAGGTATTACAGGTATGACATTCATCCATCCCAACCCTAAGAGTTCAAAAGAGCTTCCACCCCAATCCCATCCTCCCAAGCACACCGCTGCTACTCCTAAAGTTATATTAAATTATCTAGGGATGTAAATGAGAAAAAAATAACAGCTTTCTGTGATGCTCTTTTAATTTATAGCATATTCCACTTGTCACAAGATATTCCACCTTCTGCTAAACCCAACTCTCCTCAGTCCATGACAAAAACATGCTGTGTCCTGGTCCCTGCCCCTACATCTCACCATGAACTCTGAGCATCCCGTTGATGGGGGCTAAAATCATTCTGCCAAAGGAGGATCACCTTCTGAAATTGCCTCCCGAGTGCTTCAGCTGAGGAGATGCCACCTGCTGTGCGGCACAAATCCTCATCCAGCTTCCCTGTTATTTAAACCCATTCTCACATATGCCAGGAGAGCCTTCAGGTCAGGGTTGTTCCCAAAACTCACCAAGAGAAGGGCTGGGAAATGACTATTTTTACAGTAATCTCTGGGAAAAGCAGCAGTGGGGCTGGGGGGGGGAAGAGGCAGGAATGTTTGCCTTCACCTTCACTCTGACTTTCCTCAAGTATTTCTCCATCCACCCCGAGCAGCCCAGCGGATGTTTTAACACCCTCTGCCTGTCACAAAACGCAGGAACACGGGGTGACAAAGCAGAACATGCAGTTCAGCTCTTAAGCTTTGCTTGTATAAAATTCATTAGCTACACCTTCCAGCCCCGGGCAACCCAGGGAGAGGAGAAAGCCGGGTCTCAGCAGCCCTCTGCCCACCGCCCTCCGGAATTCCACCTGCCCAAACCTTCCCACACGCACAAGAAAGGGTGTTTGCCAAGGCTGCAGCTCCTGTTAGGGATTATTTCTGATCCTCACGCTACTGAGAAGGAAAAACTGTGACATCTAGTGCCAACGGGGAAAATGACACGTTTTACAGAGATGATGAGGAACACGGGGTGCTGCTGCAGGCGCTCCTCACACTCCCTTCTCCTTGTCCCTGAAGATTAGTTGGGTTTTATCAGAGGATGGTGAGGTCCCAGTGCCAGATCGTGGTAAATCGTAGTCAAAATACATAAAATGCTATAGAAAAACATCAGAAGGCCCAGCTCGAGAATGACAAGTAGCATATACTGAGTTCTCCAACAGGCTGAAGGAATTACCTTTTCACACTAAGATTTCAGCCAGAATGCTGATCTTTGGAACAAAGATCTTAGCCAAAACCACCGAAGATTGTACTACTAAAATGAAAAAAAGGCTTCCACTTATTTTTTAAAAATAAAATTAAATCAGCAGGAATGTTCCAAGTCTTGCAGTATAATCTAGGTAAGCATCCAGGCAGTGCTATGAACTTAAAATTTTCTTCTTAAAGATATTTTAGAGTAAAAAGTAGTTGTTTGTAATCTTATGCAAGTGGATTATTTTTTTTTCCTTCCACCTCCACACACTCATATAAAGTACATTTCAATGGTCCATATATATCTCAAGAATCAGGCTGGACTCAGGCTGAGCATCCACCTCTGGTGCTTATTTCTTGACATGCTCACAGTTGTGCATTAAATTATACCCCATTGGTCCCAAAATCTTCCTCGAGTCTTTACTCAGGAGCAGGAGAAAGGAGTTATTGACTGTTGCTTTATTCTGCCCATGAAACACCGTGGTCTTCACCTCCTTTCTCTACCTTCTGCTTCTGAGAATTATTCACAAACTCTTCCCAACTTTTCAGGGTGGCACATTCAGTCCTGTCCAGGATGCTGGTTTTCTGAAACCCTACAGCAGCAGATGGAGCTCATCACATCAGTCCCACGTGTGAGCAGAGGTGTCAATGCAGACAGAGCAGCGAAGAGAGGACACACCAAAAAAAACCCACTCAAAACCAGAAGAGTAACTAGAGACAGAGACACAGTTCACAAGCTTAACGTGAAGGATCCAGAACAGGACTCATCTAGCAGAAAGCTCCAGAAAACATCCAGGATTCTGTCTTCAGTCCAAAGGAACAGTAGATGAGCTTCAGAAAGAACTCTGCGTGGACAAGAGATGGGGAGAAGTCCCCACGTTGGTGACATCTTGGTGCCACAAGAGCAGGCGGCCGGGCCTGTGGCAGGGCCAGCTCCCTCACGTGGCCACGGCACGGCAGAGGATCCGCTGCCAGGAAGGAGCAAGCACTGTCTAGGAATAAATAGCAAGTTGTATTTTCATGGTCCATTAAGTCCTTGGCTTCTTTGTTGAGACTACTCGCACAGAGCTAATTACTGCCAAACGAGGTGGTGGGCTACGGGAAGCGGTCACAAGCTAACGCAGAGAGAAACCTCTCGTACTGGGAAAGTTCTTGAGAATTCCCGTTTCACAGGTTTTCCTGAAAACAGACAGGTTTATCCAGGTTAGCCCTGAACGCTGCTTCCAAACTCCACGAGGGCAGGAGAAGCCCAGCTCCGAGCTCCTGCTCTGCCCCGAGACCCAAGCAGGGATTGCAGCTTCGGTCGTCGACATCCAGGCTACAAATCTCCGGGATTTTATGCCGGGTTTTTCTCTATTTCGCCTGCCAGCTAAAACAATTAGGGCACTCAGCTCAGCTGAATGGTTGAAGAGGGAGAGTGTCTTGACCCCTTTTCACATGGAGAAAATGTAATTGTTCAGATGGCGTAGCACAGCTCACACGGGGAAGACAAGCCCTGCCTTGGAACAGCTGATTCCATGCCGGGAAGGAAGGCCCTCGCCGGCAGAGGGGGAAGAGCTGTGCTGGAGTCTCCGAGCTAAAACAAGCAGAACACTAACAGGGACCTAAAAGCACACAGCAGCAGCTATATTTGCTGCAGTCTTCAACAGAAATATTCTCTTTAGTAAAAAAAACATGATATACAGTCTCTCAAAAGAGTTTGGATTCAGAAAAATCAGCAACTTTTGCAGGAATTAATAAAAAAAAGAGTGATAGTTTTAAAAAACCACATATTTATTTGGAAAGCTCGTACCAAGCGCTCCCACACGTCAGCTCACTGGGGTCTGAGCTAGAACCAGCTCATGCCTCTGGATCTCCAGGGCACAGACCCCGTTGGCACTGACCATCCAGGGTTATGAACCAAACCAAAACTGGGGGAAAGCCAAACAACGTCAGACCCAGCACTTATTTAGCAAGTACAAAGTCAACGTCTCTTAAAACAAACTGCCTAAATTATTCTCATCCCACCCCAAAGCAGTTCCATCATACCAGGACATGAACAAAACGAAGCAGAGAAGACTCTGACCAAGGCTACACCAAGCAAAGCCTGGGAACCTCGACTCCTCTGCACCCTTTTCTTTAGGGATCATCTCCCCTTTCATGTGATTTCCAGAGTATCTGGGGTTTGAGCATTTTGGAAGTCTGAGGTCTACTTGAGGATACAACTCTTCCATAAAAAATTCAGACAAGTTTAGAGAACCCAATGAAATGTGCCACGTTTTGAGAAGGGTTCACCATTGCCTCATCCAGAAGAAGTGCAGAACCAATTAATATTTCCTCCTGCTCCTCGTGGCACGTCTCCTCTTCCCGTGCAACACTACCAGCTACTGCCACAGAGATGGATTACCCCGAGGATCTTTGCTTCCTGGCAGATAAGATGCTGTATTTCTCTGCCCAGATGCTATGCAGACTGATTCTCCAAAAAAAAAAAAAAGGGGAAAAAAAGCAGAATGGATCCACTTACAGCCTTAACAAAGAAAAGGCTTATGCTCTGAATTTATCTAGTGCCCTGTCTCTTCCTTCTCCACCCCTGCAGCCATCTCCTTTGGAAAGGGAAACTCGGGCACGTGTTTGTGGAAATTTGTTTCCTCAGCTGAACAAGAATTAAACCATAAAAGCCTAAAGTCAGCTCATCCAGATAAAGGAAGCACAGTGTGAAGGAATGAATCTGCTCGGCAGCTCCTGAATGTCACCTGTCCTTCAGGCTGCTGCTGCCATCTCTGCCTCGGAGTGTCCGCCCTCACCTGTGAATGAGCACTATTGTCCCTGGAATTCAGTATTGTCCACGGAATTCAATACCAGAGCCTCAAACCTCATCCCAGCTGCACAGGGTCCTGCAGTGACTCATCCTGCTGTTTGTTTCTAGGGACACACACAAACCCTCCTCACCCCGACCCCGTGCTGGGCTGCCCCGAGACACGGAGCCCAGGCTGGGGCTTCATCTCCTCACCTTATTTCTGGGAAGTGGTTAAAAGGCAGGTTGGAATCCACCAGTTACTTCCACAAGGAGCCACCTTCAGCAGCCAGACTGAAAACTGGTGGGGAAACACCATACTGTCCCCTTTTTATCAGTGACACAACCCCTCTGTGTGACAGTCACCGAGACAACACCTGAACCTGTGCGCCGGGAAAGAACACCCCGCATCCCACAACAGCCAGCTCATTTCTTTCCAGATTGAGCACAACGAAGTCTACCAAGGGTTAAAAAATACTCCTAATTTTTTTTCCTTTTTTTTTTGTTTGGTGGTCTTTGGGTACAGAATCTCTTATAATAAGACTATTTGTATTCATACTGGCAGAGTAAACACTACATGTTCATGCCCAGGCAGCTCTGTGCCTGTAATTTCAGCAAGAACAGAGCTCCGTCCCTGAGGGACTTTGCTATTTCCCCAGCCACCATCCACTCCAACGCTGAATGAGAGCAGAGGAAGAGAGAGAGAGATGATGGCATAAGCCTCTGCAGCCTCAGCTTTCACCAAGAATGCAGGGAATAGCTCATTTCAGGTTTAATTAGAGTAGTTAAACCATTCCTCCTATAGGCCAGGGAAAGACAAGGGCGTAGCGCTCCCACAGACACCGCTCACTGATTAGGTTCCATTGGAAAACATCATATTCCAAACCTTCCCCTGACAAGACAGAGGCAGTAAATAGTGATGAAAACCCTGATTTCCTCTCATTGCTGCAGTTTTGAACAGAGCTTTTGCAAATCTGAAGTTATAAATCTAGTCAAAGGACGGTGCTGGTTCAATGATGCCAAAGAAAAAGAAACGATACCACCACTTAGAAGTGCTCAAATTCAAATTACTGTAGGAATACTCATTAACTCAACCCCATCTAGCATAGGTAAATAAAATAAACACATCTTGGACTAGTTAGCTTTATTCTCCAGTCATTCCAGTGCTGCAATCTTTGGTTTGCTACTGGAATGACCCAGCAAAGCCCACCCCGAGAGCAGAGCCGCAGCAGGACCCCGATTCTCCCACCAGGTTGTTGGTCTCAGGCGAATCATTCACTAGAGGGGGATGTTGCCCACACCTTGGCAGCGTGTGACACAACCACTGCAGGGCCAGGGTTTCAACAGGAAGCACAAAATCAGGGTTTCATTGTATTTTTTTAAGCAAATGAAAACATTTCCATTTAGTCTCGCAAAACAGATTTTGCTCAACTACAAACCTCAGTTACCTGGAACAGCTGAACGGGCACTTTTTAATTAGGAAGGAAAAACCAGGCAGAGGCAGAGGTTTGAAATGGAATCATCATTTACTATGGAGGTTAAAACACCCATTGTATGGAAGGTATTAATTTTTAATGAAACAAAAATCTCATTTTCAAGAGAGAGAGATTTCATCTGCGAAAGACCGAACAAATAGATTTTTGTGCCCGGCTGGTAAATTTTCATTCCAATTGTCAAACCCGGTCCAAAACACAATGTACTGCAGGACATGGAAAGAAAAAGTAAGAGTTAAAGAAAGTGCAACTTGCCTCGTTCCCTCCCGGCAGCCTGTTCATGTGCACGAGCTGGCCCTGGTCATCCAGCACCAGCTCCGTGTAGGTGAGGATGTCGGAAGGCAGCGGCTGTGTGGGCAGGAAGGCGTGCTCGTTCATGGACTCCCAAAGTTTGATCAAAGACTAGAGCATGAAAAGATAAATTCTTGTTGAGAATGTCACCTCCAAATATTTTTATTCAATCCGCTGTGACTTGACACTCAAGAGAGAGCACCCTGAAATATCCCTCCTCCCAGTTTGACTGGCAATGCTCAGTGGATATGGCTTTGGAATTTGAACTATGAAACACAGTTTCACTCACAGCAGCATCATCCAAATTCTAGGATTCAGGACAGAACCCAGCAAATTAGACACACAATCAATTCTGCAACTCATTAACACATTTAATGATGCATTTCCTGGGAACTATCACCCCTGCACTGTCCGTCCCTCTAGGAAGGCTGGATAACAGCGGGGGGGGAAGCAAAGGAACATAAACAAGGAATGTGAGATGGATTTCATTGTAGCTTCTACTGTTTGACTTTTAATGCAACTCCAACTCTGGCAGCAGCATATCAAGAGTCCTTACGGCTTTCAAAGACCTAATCCAGAGCTGCTCAGCCCCCGGGGGACCACCGTTACCCATTCCAGGCCACTGATTTCCCTGATGAGCAAAGGTACAACTGACAGGAGTGTTTTGCAGGTAGGAAAGTTCAGAACAACCCACTAGGGCTTCAAAACACTCACCTGCCGAAACATCTCGGGAATGTCATAGACATAGGATGTCCCCAGAGACTGTGCCTGGAATCTCTTGGACTGAAGCAGGTCTTTTGTCACGTAGGGGGTGTTGATCAGCATCCCGTGAAGTGGGCCCTGTTTATCCCCGTATGCCTGGAACATAATCTGCAACACACAACACCAATTACAGTTTAATCCACTCATTCCTTATATCTATCTCAGTCAGATTTTACCAAAAATTACCAGGCTATTCCAGACTGATCAGGATTGTTTCTGTTCTCTACAAATATATTAACTCCATGCTCCATCACACGTTACTACCCTTTGGAGATCAGGCTGGACCGTTACTGCAGGGATCCCAGCATCGCTGACTGATCACCAGTCAGAAAGCAAAGGGAACACAGCCACATCCCCACAGAAAAAACTCCCAGGACTGAGCTGACTTCCCATTCCCCAACATTTCCCCTGACACCGTATCTCTGCCGATGGATTGCGAGAGCTGGGAGCGGAGAAGAGAACTCTGTTATTTATGGAGCGGAGCAGCGCGGGATCTGTATCTCCGCTGACGGATCACGGGAGCCAGGTCAAGACTTGCATATGTCATTTGGCTTGAAGTTTTGATATTCTAAGTTGAAAAGATTTTCCCAGAGTAGCTCCATGAATTATCAGCTGCCACGCTTCACGGCACTGCACATTCCGCTCAGCCAGGACTCGGGAGGAAATCTATTTCAAGTAAGAAACACGCGGAGCGGCGTGTTCCGGGGACAGCACCTCGACAGAAACACGCCTGGGAGAAGCAACACGATTCTGCTGGTTTTAACAGAACAACCATCAGATCTGCTGCAACAGCTACAAACTGCAGATCTTTTCCTAATCTCAGGTGATTTAATTGAAAAATTCCACCAAAGAGAAAATTCAGTAAGTACAGCCAATTTTAGGTTTTTGATTAAAACCAGTTCATGGTCTCTTCAGCCTTCAAAAACATCACTTTGTGAAGTAGCTTCTTCAACAGGAGAAATATTTATTGCTGTGGCAGTGTCTGCGTTAGGATCTGGTACTGCACTCAGGGCCCAACTCTCCTTAAATCTCTGGAAAGCTTCTGAGCAGTTTGGGAGAACCGGGAATTCTGTACTGGGGATGGCCGCTTGTTACCAGAGAAACTGCCACACAAGAGATGGGGCTCATTCTCTCCTGAGGAATCTATTTTCCATCTTTCCAAAGTCACAAAAGCACCCGGTACATCAGTAACGTTTGAATTCTTTTAAACTCATTATCTAAGTTCAAATTAACCCTCTGAAATCACAGGGAAAACCACACAGACCTGAACCTGTGCAATGAACCTCTGAAACAAGAGGGGAGATTGACCAAAGTTTCTTACAAAGTTTGAAAGTATCAGGTTTTTAAGACAAACCTTCCTCCCAACTGCTCAGAGTCACTTGAAATAATTCCTATTGGTAAATTTTTTTAATAGAACTGGTTTAATATTGAGGTGGGGTGGGGGGTGGCAGTCAAATTAAAAAAAATCAAGTCTTGGAAAAGTTGCTCCAGGCTGCCCGCACCCAGGGACACATCCTCCAAGCTTTAAAAACATGGAGCTCATCAGGGAGGGAGTTTCAGAGGAAAGGTGACCTTCACAAATGACTAACAAAACTCAGGCATTAAGCTCAGCTGCTGGAGATGATTAAAATGTCCTTTGCTTTTCCTCATCCCCACTCAGCGGCAGGGACGAGGTAACACACACAGACACTGCCTGTTCCAGCAGCTCCAGAACCGGACGGGCAGGCAGTTTGCTGGGAAAATGTAAGTGGAGAAGAGGGGGAGAAAAGGTGACTCAGCACCCGGTGCTCAACAGTACCATCACCCAAGGGATTTATTCTGCTGCTCCTGCTGCATGGCAGAGAGATCACTGCAGAGGCAGAGGTAAACATTTCTGCACTGAAATAGTTCTCACACATCCTACGCTCCATGTATTCCAGTATTCCAGTTAACCAGGCTATTCCTCTGCCATGGGAAGAAGAAATACCAGAATAGCCACAACCATTACAAAAGAGCCCATTATGCTTCATAAAAATGATATAAAAACACCTTTAATAATTTTATCTCATCCTATCCAGGCCATTCCCTCATGTCTTTAGAACGCAAAAGACAAGTTCACAGATTTTCTCTATCTAGTCAGGGAAACATATAATTAATAGCATTTTTTATTATGACCCCTGGAAGAGCACCAAGGGGGATTATTTTTTAAGCACTCTGCCACTGAGGAAAAGGGATGCATGAACGACTGAAGGTGGGTACAAAACAATTAGAAGATATGCATTTCCACGTCACTGATGGTATTCTGCAAACCTACATGCCTACAGCAAGATCATCTCCCAATGATCCATCCCTCTTCCTTTGGCAGAGCTGAAGGGCAACTTAATACCACCTGAAAGCACCACAAGCCCCAGGAGAGCTCAACCAGGCAGAACATTTTCATAGAATCACAGAATGGTCAGAGTTGGAAGGGACCTTAAAGGATCATCAAGTTCCAACCCCCCTGCCATGGGCAGGGACACCTCTCCATAGANATGTTCGATTTTCCTCCCACATCATCTGCTCATCAAACCCCGGAGTCACAGGGAACCATACCTGTCCTGTTCTGGAGTCCGTCACCTCCTTGTAGAGACTGATGTCCAAGTAGTATCCCGACTCATTGGTCAAGAAGAGGCGAATGGGAATTGCCTTCCCAGTTGGTGTCAACCGAATGTTGATCTTCAGCTCGGCTTGGAGGACGCGGAGCTTCCAGAGGCGACTCCCGTAGCGCATCACCATGCTCCGCACCGATTCCTCGATCTGAAAACACAGGAGAAGAATTCCCCTCATCTTTCTGGACACATCCATCGCTTTGTCATTCCTCCATCCCACTGCTGGAAGGTCCTGCTCAAAGGAGAACATCACGGCACCAAGGAGCAGGAGGTGCCCAGGGTTGTTTGGGACCTTGGTGGCCCGTTTGTTCTCCCAACGAGCTGTGAGAAACTGAACCCAACTGAGGACTGCTGAGGTTGGAGACAGAGCTGGACTTCCATTCCTTTTTTTCCCAGCACCTCACCCCCAAGCACACCCACAGCTTCCCCTTCAGCTACCTGTCCTCTCTCAGGTCCAGCTCATGGCTACGAGCTGCAACAGGCAGGGAAGTGAAATCCTTGGCAAAGAGGTAGGTGGCACCTAAACACACAATAATCATGTTTCCCCCACAAGCAGTAGGGTGCTTTAAATCAACCAAGCAATTATTCCTTGGAGCCTGGCCTTCTGCTGTTCTGTTACACTTTATAACACACCACTGATGGCAGATAGTGCATATTAAAAGGAGGCAATTTATAGGCTGCTTTAAGATTCCTTCAAAAAGTCAAAAAGTCTCTTTTCCACAGCAGCTCGGGGAAAAGCCACAGGACACACCTGAGGGCAGGCTCACTTCCAGGGGCTGCAGCTTCTTCTGAACTTCCTGGGAACTCAAGATTTTGGATGCACCGAGAGAGAGGATTTATTCCAAAGCGATTTAAGCCACTACTTTTTAATCATTATTTAAAAGTCAGCAAGCAGGAGATAGTTATTTTGATAACCAATTCATCTTCTTAAACTTTTGAGTTATTCCCATAAGGAAAGGTCAGCTCTCAGCTTTCGGTAACCATGAACAGAATGTTGATTTCCAGCCTTTACAATTTATTTGGGATTTTCTTTGTGGCAGTTCTGCTACCCAGAAACATGCTTTATGCCCAAACCCTTTCATTTATGCATCTACAAAGCTTTGTGCTGATCTCTGTGCTTCCGTATCAGGGAATGAAAACGAGGCATTTCTTTTTGTAGCTAAATTTACAAATTCTTTTCAAGTTCATTATTTGCCTCACGTTTTATTTGGATAGACTTACTGTAACAAACAGAACAGCATTTAAAGCTATTTCATAGAATCATAGAATCACAGAATGGTCAGAGTTGGAAGGGACCTTCAAGATCATCCAGTTCCAACCCCCCTGCCCTGGGCAGGGACACCTCTCCCTAGAGCAGGTTGCTCCAAGCCCCATCCAGCCTGGCCTTAAACACTTCCAGGGATGGGGCATCAACAGCTTCCCTGGGCAACCTGTTCCAGTGCCTCACCANTCCTTATTAAAATTGCTCACTGCAAACACCCAAGGAAAAAATAAGTTCAGTTTCAAACGCAAAACCTATTTTTCATAAACTGCTCCTTCCTTTGCACCGAGGAAGCGAGCTGCGTGGCCTGAAGGACGGCGTTACTGCACTATAAATAAGAGCTCTGCTAGTTCTGAAATCTTACATTTTACATTTATTTATAGAGACTTCGAAAAACCAAAGCTTTCTTCCTTCCTCCCTGCCAAACAGGTTCCTTGACCATCTAAAATATAAGTATTCTTTCTGTTTTTGAAAAGAAGTTGGTTCAGCAGCTCAACCAGCGATCTTCAGGTAGAGACATCCTTGAGTTACGTGCCTCCACTTTCTTTACTGAAAAGCAAAACTCCAGTATTTATACATCAACTAAACTAACCATCATGTTACCACTTCTAATATTGGTCCCCAATTTCTTGTGCTTTATAAAATGCCTGGTAGGAACTGCACATCATTCTCCAAGTGGTCTTAAAATGTGCTCAATCAAGAGCTGCGCTTACAAGAGCATGAAAAGACAACGAAAAACCGTTTAATTCTGGTGAGTCAAGCCCAGGAGAAAAACAACAGGGCAGAGCTGGAGAACAGGCCCTACCTTCGAAGGGTCCATGATGACAGTAGGCACGAAATTCAAGAAGATGTGGTTGCAGTCAGTGCGTACGTTGGTGTTGTTAAATGCCACCTCCAGCTCATCCATGGCTTCCAAAAGCAATCGCTCTCCCTCGTTTTGCAGATACTCAAAGGAGGCTTCCTGCCAGATATCATCAACACATCATTTACTTTCTACTCAAAAATCAACCCAAGAACACAATGTTTGAAAAACTAGAGAAGGATTTGACTGAGAAAACAGGTTATATCAGTTTCAGCAGGATGTGCGACCCTGAAACAGATCTATCCCAATCCCAGAGCCAGTATTCCAGCTGCCTGGATTCATATCCTTGGTTAGGTCAGCATAAACCCAAAACTAGACAGGGCAAACCATTGCTGCAGCAATGCAGAAGAAACACAGAGGAACAACCATTACCTCAAGCTGCAAGGATTCCTGATTTCCCACTTGGGCCCCAGCAAAGTCTCCCTGAAGCGTTTCCCACACTGTTTGACAAAACTCACCTTGGTAACCAGATCCGAGTGCCTTATAATAGCCCTCACGAAGAACCTGTAGTCTGTCACTTCTGTCCCCACCTCCACTTTGGCTGCTCCCAGGTAGAGGTGCATTTTGTGGTTAGCACAGGGAATGGCTGTCAGATCAAAGTTCCGCATGCGGTTCAGCTCCAGCTGAAAAGCCAGAGCCGGCTCCAGATGACGGTAGATCCTGTCTTCTTCAAACTGGAGAGACCCAGAGTCACACAGGCAGAAAAGGGTGTAAAAAGAAAGGAGGGTGGGTTAAGGAGCTGAATCCCTGAGGATGGGAAGAACCAGACAACACCCCTTGTGAAATTTCATACTGAATTAAAAAGCTAAACATTCAAATGAATCCAACCCCTGATGTTCTATCTGATGCACGGTCATGAGCACTGAGACACTGAAATTGCTGAAATACTAAAGGTAGAAGCCAAATTACAAGAGAGCAAGCTCTCAAGTTCACCCCAAACCCCTCTTTTTCACAAAAACCTAAAAGTTTGGTGTTGAATCACTGCAAACAAAGTATTAAAAATATACAGAGTATTAAGGATATACAATTTACCTTATCCCGGGCACGGAACGTGAAGAACTTTGGAAATTCCCTCTGTTTGAAAATAAAAACAACGATGTTAGCCCTCCAAAAGTAAGTTTATCTGCCCAGAGAGTGCTCCCAGACCTGGGGTAGCACCACAGCAGCAGAGACGACAGAACTTTTTCAATATCACAAAGGATTGTGGAAAGCCAAAGTAGCCTCAAGAAGGCAGCAGAGGTAGTTTAAATCTGTCTCACTACTAATTAAATAGAGGCTACTTGATTGGCTTTGATTCTTAACAATTATTAACAGACAATAATACAAACCGTCTGGACAGCAGTGGGAAACTTCTACTATGATTATAATCACTGTGGAAATGTTTGGGAGCCACACAATGATAGTGTTTAAGGAGATGGACACAACCCAACGAGCTGTGCTCTATAGCTCTCTTCTTACTGTCACTGCCAGAAATCCTCTCTTCCCAAGGAAAACTACGAATTTTATCAAATAACCTTATTCTCAAGCATTAAACACTCCTCTGTTTCTCAGTTATTCTACTGCAGGATGAAATCCCAGCACATTTTAAGGGCTTTTTAGTTTTGTGGTGTATTGGTTGTGACTAGGAGAGGAGAGAAAAACTGGACAGCATCCTTCCATCCATCCCTCCAGTAATTGTGCTTGCCTGGAGCGTGTCTTCCAGACACAAGAAATCCTGCTTGAATATTCTGGCAACAGGCACATCAGACGAGCCTACGAGCATCAACTGCACCCTAAGGAAACAACCACTTCCATGTTTCCTGACTTCTCCTCCAAATCCCTCCTACCTGTCCTCCTCTGCACGCTGCCAATTTCTCCCAACATCATCCAATGCTCATTCTATCACTAATGTAATTGCTTCCAAGGCATTTGAGTAGTGTTGTGGGCAAATATAATCATTAGATGTGCACACACACAAAAATTCTCAGTGCTCTGGTACCAAAATCCAAAAGAGCGCTCCATTTCCTAGGCAGAAGAATTATACTCCTGCTGTGTTCTAATCAACCAACCATCATCAAGACAATCAAAATAATTTGCCTAAATTAGCCAATCAAGACACCCTGCAAACCGCAGAATGTGAAAAGCTGCAACAGAAATCATCATAGTTGATTATTATACTAATAATCACGTTAAAAACCTAATGAGATGAGGAAATTGGAAGCTTGCTGGAGCAACTCTCTATTACTTCAACATGCTGGGAACTAATTATATAGACTGTAATTAAAACAAAAACAAACCCAAGCCCAGGCCCTGGCTAAGTTAATAGTTGGTCCGGTAATAAACGGAATAGAATAGGAGACAGTAATAAAGACTGACACTCACACGAGGTCCCAGAGGTGCTCTACAACCTCTGCCAGCAGATGACAGGCCACGCTGGCTCCTCCGGCTCTGGAGCATCCCAACAGCCCATCCAGCTCAACGGCAGCCCAGGGAGAACTTTCTGCCATGACTCCTTTTGTTCTTTGCCTCCTCCCTGACCACTGACGAGTGCTACAGGGCTTCACAGACCCTCTAGTTTTCATTCCCTAAATAACAATTCAGTTCTCTAAAACTTCCTTTCTTAAGCCTGGACTTCCTTTCTTAAGGTCCCAACACCTCTCCAAGGAATCCAGTGTCCTACACAAGCCGTATCTGTCCCTGCACCGTGGGCAGTGATTCCCACGTGGTGACACCCACATTGGTTCAAACACTATTTTTGCTGATTTTTAAGCTAGTTTTCCTTTGGTAACACTTGCCAAACCAGGTGTGTGGAGCACAGGATGAATTTCCTGAACTTTCAAGCCTCCTCACAACTCCCAGAGTTGGAATGTAGATACACAAGGGGTAAAAAGCTGGTTTTTGCCTTACGTTGCCCCCTGGAAAGCAGGGGTAAACTGCCCCTCACCGACACCCAAGCCCCAGAGAAAGAAGGAATTCTTAGCAGTGACAGCATCAAACATTTTCCACCTTGCCAAACCATCAGGTGAGATTTAGCAAGTCACTTCAATCACTCCTCTAAGCTACTTCAAAATCAGCAAGAAGCCTAAAGAAATCATCACACTATGCAAGAAATACACAAGTTTCATTGTAGAATTACATTTTAGAATACAAAACGACGCTGAAACGAGTGGCAGTCCTGAGTTCAGCCAGGGGACAAGAGATTTTAGGGTGTGCAAGGCCCCACTGAATGCAACGGGCTCACTCCTCTATTGGCTGTTAAATACTTAATTCTGATCTGAGACCAATTTTGCCATTAAATGCCCAACTAGGAACCAAAAATGAAGCTCAGAGTCATTTACGTGTCTCCTGGCCCCAGGTCAAGAATACCACTGTGTTCTAGGCCCTTTTTACTTACATGAAATCTCTGATCCACCTCATAGTTGACCTGTTTCCTGAAGTCCTTACAAACGAACCATAGAAACACAGAAGACAAGAAAAAAAAAACAAAAAGCAGAAGAAAGCTAGCAATTAGGATGAAAATCAAAAATCAATTAATTCAAGAATACAAGAGGTGTCAAGATTGTTTACAATTGCACATTCATTTTCTTAAGCAAATTCACCAAAACCATCTCAAATTTTAGAGAACAAAAACCGTGAAGAGAGAACTAAATACAGTTAATACAGCATTTAGGTTTTGGGGAAAAAATACCATCAAATGTCAGTGCTTTATGAGCTAAAACCCAGAGTTCTGAGCAGCACGAGAGCCATCAAAATACCTTTTGTGCTACAAGGAAAGTCAGCCTCCGAATCCCATGTTCAATCAGGACTGATTTCTGTAAAAAGGCAAGAATGGAATCAGGTGTCTGGATTAGGAGAAAAAGAACACATCAAAAACCTGTCAAAGCCCTCTGTGAACTGAAAAGGCTCTGCAGATCCTCCTCCACCCGTGCTGTGAGCTCTTAGTCCACTCCAGCCCACTCACAGCTACTGTTTCTCATCCCGTGACGGCACAGCAGCACACACGAGCACAGACATTTCATCTGACAAGGTAAGTGACCAGATCAGAAGAAGACAGAATCCCAGCTGAGCCTCGCTAACAGTGACGCAGCAGAAGCCACCAAAATGTCCTGCAGGAGATGTTCTTCTTCATTTCCCACAAGCAGTTGGCCTTTTCTTGCAAAGGGAGCGTGGTTGTGCACGGTAAGGCCATGGAAAAGGATGGAAAATGAGTTTTAAAGGAACTGACCCAAAGAGGCACGTGGCACACACTTGATTTTGGCACAGTGAGCACACGGCCAACCCAACCCAACCCAAAGGACAGATGTGTCAATATCATGCCCCATCCCTAGAAGTGTTCAAGGCCAGGCTGGATGGGGCTTGGAGCAACCTGCTCTAGGGAGAGGTGTCCCTGCCCAGGGCAGGGGGGTTGGAACTTGATGATCTTTAAGGTCCCTTCCAACTCTGACCATTCTATGATTCTATGATGGTGATAAATACTAAGTGTTCTTTAGTTTTTTTCAAACAGATGAGAGAACGTCCATTCCATTCACCTCTTTATCAAATCCCACTGAGCCACACTCTCAATCAGTGTTTGTCACCCCCCTGATCATTTGAAGTGTTAAGATTTCATAATTTTGCGCCTCTTTCTGAAAACTTTTTCCTTTCTCCTCCTTTTTCCAATTTAAAAGAAAAGTGGAAGAAAAATAAAAAAAAAAAAAGCAAGAACTCAGCCAGAGCAGGAACAAAACAACCCCTTTCAGCACAGACTGAAATGTTTCACTAAGGTTAAGCCCTTTGAAAATGAGCATCAGTGACTGTATTCATGGCAAGAGGAAGAAAATAACTTTAATAATGCCATGATTTAAAAAGCAAAAATTGTTATTGCTTTTAAAATTCCACAAGTGGCAGACAATAACAGCATAGCAACAGGATCCTGATTACATGGTAATAATGTGGGTCTCCCAGCAAGTCCAGAGCTATTAGAGAGCGATTAGCCATCAGCACCTGGAGAAACTCCATTTGCACTGACTGCCTCAATCTCCTCCACAAGTCATTTACAAGTATATGATCCTAATTTCTATTAAAAAAACCACACACAACATGCTGGGACTAGAAGATTATTTGGACAATTTGGATCAACCTATTTGATAGTTTAATGTGGTTTGGAATTTATTTTATTTATTTATTTATTTATTTATTTCCTTTTCTCCCCTCCCATAAAACGCCTGGAGCATGATCAAGCAGCCGAAAAGCAGAACTAGTTTTAATTTTTATACTTGATTATTTGCTTTGCTTAAAGAGACAGGGAGCTGCTGAAGCTGTGTGGGTACCAGCCCTGTTTTGGAACTCCCTCATTTCTGCAGAATGCATCACCACCTCCCAAACTGGGAAAGGAAGCTGGAAACCACTGGCTCAGTCTCCCACAGCCACCGTGGGTACCACGGATGCAGCAAGTCCCAGTGCCTGACGGGCTGCTCACATCCACAGGCTTCACACCAACCAGGAAAGCAAGAGCAGGCAGATCCCAGAGGGCAGAGGGGACACAAGAAGGCTGTTCCCAACCAGTGTTTTCTCACCAGTGACCACAGGACTCCCATTTGGTACTCAAAAGCATATCCCAGGCTTAAGCAGGAGCAACAGAACACACCAAATCTACTCCACCTGGTGCAGTATCACTCTACGAAGATGCTCCGTTGTGCCAACAACAAGAACAAATTTTAATGGCATTAAAACTACCCTGATACAGAAGCTTCAGGCCATCTCAGTGTCATTTCCCACAGCTCTGTTACTCACACAACTGGGATAACACCAATTTACTGACTCTATTCACATCACCACCAGGGCGAGACAGCACATTCTTTCAGAGCACCTGGAGACAGATACTGCAGACTGACCTGAAGGGCTTAAAACCTTAAAGGTCTTTTACCCTATTCAATATTTAAAGGAAGAAAGTCCTGACCTGATGGATTACAATGCACTGCAAAGAGAAATAACAACCTGGAGGTTTAGAGAGGTGGATCTACATCCAGTCAAAGAAGTGGTAAGGTTTTAGACGGGATAATTTAAGGATGCAACTGTTGCATTCATCTGTTTTGAAAGAAACAAACAAGGGAAAACCTGAAGAACATACTGACTTTTCCCAAAGGAGCCAGAACTGTCCTGCACAGTCACACAGCTTCAGAGAAAGAAGGAAGGCACCTTACCTTGCTTTGTGTGAACTCTCTGAACATTGCTGCCAGCCCGTCATCGTCCACGTCACTATCAGTTTTAATAGCAACATTAAGGATGTGGATGGGTTCCTCACGGGCAGCCTGCAATTTAAGGAAAATACTCCCCATAAGTAAACAGTTAACAACTCAACACCTGTACATTCTCAAAGGAGGCTCCCTAAATACAACTCTAAAATACAGATGCTGTAGGGAAAAATCTCAGCAGAGCAAGCTGTAACCAAGGAAAACCATGAGGGAAATCCTTGAGCAAGCGGCCTCGGAAACGCAGTCTCACAGAAGTAAGAGTTAATGTTCCCAAAGAGCAAAGAGAAGCTTCATTTGGAGAATCCAGTTCTGTTGGTGACACCTGGCTTGGGAAACTGAAGTGTGCTTCATTGGGATGCAGGAGGAGTGTGAGGTCAGGTCCTCTCTGTACACGATGCAGTAGAGGCAGGACATCAGAGGGCTTTAGCATCAAGAAAGGTAATGAAATTAAGCAAATTCAAAGTGTAGGAGCAAAACAATGGGTGTTTTCACATCTACAACAAAATGAAATAACGTGGAAGCATCAATTACATTAGAGCTCTGAAAAACGACAAATTTAGCATTTAAGAGCCTGCAGTTAAGTGTGGAAACTGGGTATGAAGAGGAAATTATCCTTGGTGAGGGGAGGGGAGGTGAACAGAGAGATCTGAGGACATTAAGGCTGACTGGAGCGTCCTGGAAGGCTGCAGCACTTACATGGAGACCAATGGATCAGTTTAAAACCAGGTTCTGTTGTGGGGACAGATTATTCCAACAGAGATTCCCCTGTTGGGGTCAGGACAGAGCAGAGGAGCAGATCCTGGTGTCTCTAAAAGGAAACTGGTCCTGTGTCACTATGGATTATAACCCATCTCCTTCCTCTGCACCTCTTCTCCACATTGGTGCAGAACTCGAGGGGCTCCTCTCATTTTTTTCCCCTAAAAACAATTCTAAGAGCTAGAATAGAGGAAAGAATCTGAATGCAACATGACCAGGAAGGGCGTAAGATAGAAAATAAGGCAAGTCAGGCTCAACAAAAAGGCAGTTGCGTGCCCAGCTGAACACCCTGATGCCCAGAGAAGGTTTGGAGACTTAATTGTTGGTCTGAACTCCCAGTTACGCCGCTGTGGATCCAGTAATTCTGCTGGTGTTAAAAGCTACAAACTAAATTTACATGGAAAGCAAGAGACTTAGCTGGAGTTTTAGAAGAGAGTCAGAAAATGGCCACCTGCTTTGGATCACCTGCTGGGGAACAAGCAAACAAATCACATACATAAATATATAAAGCTCTTAACTCCTGCTTCCAGCACTCAAACTAGTGAAAAGCATCTAGCCTGCAGTCACTGCCGCATTCTGCATGCCTCCTACTTCCAACCCAAGAGCAATCTCAAGAGAAAAAAAAACTACTGTACCTTGTCTTCATCATACAGAGAAGCATGGCCAGCTTCAGGGAAGGTTGGGCTCTGGGGAGGAGAGTCACAGAAGCAACCCATCACCTCATCAAAGATTCTGAAATACAGAGAGAAGGGTTAGGCATCAATGTGCTGCTGCTGGCCCTCGGAAAGCAGAGAGCACGGAAAGTCACAAATCATAGAATCATAGAATGGTCAGAGTTGGAAGGGACCTTAAAGATCATCNTGTCCTTTCTACGTTGAGGACTCCAGAACTGGACACAGTATTCCAGGTGGGTCACAGTACTCCGTGTGGGAGTTTGGGCCCAGCTAGGGAGCTGGCAACACAAACAAGGGCCACCCTTCCCCACATACCTGACAAAATCTTCGAAGGTGCGGAAGGAGACCATCCCTCCCATGCGCTGGCACGGCGGCGTGAAGGAGTTGTCCAGCAGCACGTCGCTCACACTTGCTACATGGACCATCCCGTAGTGGTTGAGGTTGGAAGAGAAGGACATTCTAAATGGCAATTCAATAAGACCACAGTTAGTAGGGACAAGAGAATATCACTGGAAAAAGGTGTGTGTGTGTGTGCTTTGAGCACTCGAAGCATGGCGGGTTATCCAATATAGTTACTGCATGATTTCTTAGATTCTCCAGCATGTCAGACCTGTTGTGCTCTTCTCTCCAAGCCTCTGGTGAGATTAACGCCCTTAGCTGGACATCCCAACGGACAGGAACAGTTAAAAGAGTTAATAAATAATGTTATAACCCTTTAAAAGAAGTTATTTCTTAAGGAATTTCTTGAGGTGACAAGTGAATTGCGACTATGCAAAGCTGAAGGTATTTTTCCTCCTGTATGTGTATTTGGCTGGACAGGTGGAACACTGAGATAAACAACGATAATTCTAAGCTTTGACACTTTAAAGATTTAGTCATTTTTTTACAAATGAAGTTGAAGTGGACCAAGCTGTATCACCTTATCGCTTCCACAATTTTTCTGGTCATACTATATATTGTACTCCTCAAATGCAGTGTGGTACAGTGACCTCCCTAAAATCCGACACTGGAAACAGGGATTTCTAGACTCTTACCCTGGTGTTCCTGCCCTGAACAAAGTTCCTGTGACAGCACCTTCCACTTTAACTGCTGACCAAATTAATGTGCTCCTCTGTCTCATTTAATCCATACTTTAAAAGCATCCTTAACACCCTCTACTCATACATTTTGCTCGCTTTTGATTCCTAAAAGGCAGCAGCTGCTAAACACAAGCCCTTGGCCACAGAATGGATTTATCTTAAGGTACAAGGAGGGCAGAGCTCCAGGCACTTACTGCTCAAGCACTGGGACACACTGGTCATACAGGACCAATTCCTTATTTCAGAGGACTGGGACAGCTTCACACGAGCTCAGAGGAAGGCAGTGGGTAAGAGACTTCTGTTTAAAGCAGGGGCACCATTCGTTAAGGGCCAGTCATCCTTCCTGGCAGAGGACAAGGTCCTGAGCACATTAAAGTATCACTGAGTTCTCCTGCAGTTCAACTGCTAGGGCAGCTTGTGTTATTTTGGAGTTTGGGTTATCATTATTACTATTTTTATGTTTTTTTAAAGACCCACAGTGCTACTGTCAAGACTAGCAGAGGAAGTTTCTCACACAGTGAACAAAAAGCATACAACTAACTTGACATCCCTTCCCTAGCTACCAGAATTAGGTGCTGTGTGACACAGGACCAGCACCTTCTCCCTTCCTTCACTCTTCCCAGGGCTTAGCAAGACGTTTCTGAAGTTCTCTCCCTATCCTGCCCAGCCAGTTCAGCACAGCACATGCCTGACTTGCAACTGGAAAGTCAGAAAGATGCTCAAGCATCACGCTGGGTCAGACACCAGTGGCACAGGGGGCCACCCAGGGCCCAGCCACCCACTGTCAGGACCCCACTGTGGATCACTGACACTGCTACTTACTGCCTTCTTCCCTTCCACGTAGAGAAAACCCCTGCAATATGGTTCTAAGTGCACTGGTAACAAGTCTAAAGTAGCACCGGTTTGATTAATAGCTCTCCACGTTTAAAGTCACTCTATGTTTCCCTAATTCATTTCTGATTAAGAGCCACAAGAGTTTCAAGCCCATTTTTACTATTTTTCCCCTAAACAGGCTTGTAAGCAGTAATAAATAATAGGTATTCACCATTTGAAAAATTTTTCAGGACATGCCTTGGTGTACATTTCTTACAACAGAACAATAACTAAACAACAAGACAGCAGACATTTTTCATGTATTATTTAAAACGAGAAATACTTTTCAACTGAGACACAGGAGGAAAAATTAGCATCCAAAACACAACAAAACATGCTGTCAGCTGTTGGAGATGTAGCTTCATCTATGGTGTGAGGGGGGTGAAACAGCCTCAACAAGTTCTAAGCTACTTGCAAGAAACCAGAGCAGCAACAGGCATCTATGGGTGAGGAGTAACTGCCCGAGTGACTGTGACACCCTGCCCAGACAGTCAACACCTGGGAATCCAGTTGAAAAGAAAGAAAAAAAAGACCCTAAAGCCAATGTTTTGGTAGAAGTTTGCTGTGTACCATACTGCAGATGAGCTGAGTCACCTGGCAAATTGAGTTTTAAACATTGCTGCATGCAAAGCTTTTTTTAAAGGGTAAAGAAAAGCTGAAAACATGTTTTAGACAAAAGGAGAGGAAAAGGGAAGGAAAAAGGAAAGTTAAGTTGCAGAGCTTCCCGAGTAAAGATAAGGGCACTAAGAACAAAACATGTTAAAACATGAAGTATTAGGCTACTTCTTTCTAATCTTTCTTTTTAAATTTTAAAAGATGACAAGTACCATACCTGTTTAGCGTGGGGATGTTCCCTCTGTAATCAAACAACCACAGTTAGTTACAGATTGGTTAGTGAAAGCCATCATAAAGAACTGTCATCAAGCTGATCCACAGACCAGCAACAAGTTTACAATTGATGAACCCCCAAATTTGTCAACCAGCAGGTATTATCAGGAAGAATTCCATTTCATTGACCCTGAGAAGGCACCCACCACCACCTGACCTCGCTTGCCACGGCTGCACAGGCCATGCACAGGACATGCAAATCACAGAGCCCAGGAAAAGGCAGTGCAGTTGCTCTGGGTTCCTCCAGCATCTTTTACTGCACCCACTTCAAGCCCCTCTGCAAACACCAGAGGAGAGAGTCTGCACCCCCTGAGAGAAGGGCAAACAGCACAGATGTGAAAAGTGACTGGGAATATTGCTGCAGGGTCGGGAAAACAAGCCAAATCCTCATTGCCAAAGCTCTACTCTAAGCAGCAGCCCCAGCGCTGGCTCCCACGCCACACATAAACATCATTTAACAGGTTGCATTCTCAGCATCCACAGCCTCGAACACCAAAGAGAACAAGCAGAACTTAAGGCTAATTTTAGGCAATTTTTACAGAGCATCAATCCAACTCTTCCCATTTCTGCATGCGGACAGGGGCTGGGTGATGAACACGGGGGCAGAAAGGAGGCGAGGGGCACGTTCTCATTCCAGCAGAGTCTAGTCCATCCAAGATATGCTCATGAAAGCATAAGGTGGCAGATTATTACTCCATGCAAGGCGCAGAAATTGCTGGGATCTGACATTCCAGCAATTTCTGCACCTTGCATGGAGTAATAGTCAAGATTAAATTAAAAAAAATAATAATAAAAAAATCCATGCGCACAGGAGGCTTGTGCAAAATGATTAGCAAGCAGAAAAAGGCTGCAAGCAGAGCTTCAGGGAGCACAGAACTGGACATTCACCCTCCCCTTCCCTGCAGAAACCTGTAGGAGATCAAACCACAGATGTTCTCAACATCCCTGACCACAGGCCAGACCCTAAGTTACTGGGCGTGAAGTCTTGGCACTTAACGACCAGGGTGATTTCAGGCAGCCCGGCCCCGTTCTCAAACTGGTTTTGTCACAGCAGAGTCATGTTCACTACAAGATTCTGTTTTATGTGTTACTGGGAAAGGCACGAAAAGTCCCCTTAAGCCACACAGGAGAAAGCACAAAACGGCCTAAAGATGTGCCTGCTAAATGCTAAATTTCATTCCATTTGGTGCTGGCGGGGAGAGACGCTGTGCTGCTGAGCCTGTGGTCAGGACTGAAAGGGCCACGAGGCCTCGAGGGGTTGAGATTTATTTATTTTTAGCTTGGCAAGTGGTGGCACGTGACCTACTTCAGTTGGAAAAACCAGTCTGGAGAGGACTGGCAGTTCCTACACCTGGTACACTCGTGCTGTGGTCATTGGAAGGCTTTCAGAAAACAGAGAGAAAATAATCCCAACATAATAAATGTTCCTCTCCGTCTCAAAAAGGGCACCCTGTTGCCTTGCTCCAGGAACTATTCTCCAGCCACTCAGCACAGAGCTGAAGAGATTATGGCAAGAATCACAATGAGGGAAAGAGAAGACCCAGGGGCTGGAGATCTCAGAGAAGAAGGGAGGAATGGCCTTCACGGGGCTGGCTTTGCAGCTATGGCTCACCGGAGTTGTGGAGGGCTTCTTCCTAACGGGAGCTGGCTTGTCACTTGTTACCGAAATGCACTAAGAGGTAAAGGCTGGATATGTGCAGCACCACTGGGCCTTCTGGAAAGGTATTCTCTGCTGCTCTGATAAATAAAACACCAGTGGAAGGAAGGTGGATAGGTCTTACAGCAACATCAGCCCAACGGGCAGCACCACGGCTCTGGGAACTGAGTGAGGCCGAGTTGATGGAGCACACACTGGCAGTGTTCTCCACCACCAGCTCCAGAGAGCTGATCAGGGGATCAGAATCCTTCTCTCCACAGCAGCCCCAGCCCTTCTCCCCATCTCCTTTGAACTTTTCAAAAGGCTATCCTTGACCAGGGAAGCTGATCTCACCAGGAATCTGCTCCGTACCCGACGGATGCTCTCCTGCTACAATTACTCCTTCTGCTCAAGCAAACAAAAAAGTCCCCTTAGCTCCCCCAACACCTCCTGGTTAAATCTGGGTTTGTTTCCCCACGTTCCCTCCCGTTGGTTTCTGAAACAAGAGCGTTCCCCTCTGCAAATGCTGGCCCTGCATGCAAAGCGCCACGGGTTCTCTCAAGCTGTGATTGAGTGCCAGCGCAGGGCAGAGCTTTTGAAATCGGGCAGCAAAGCGGAATCAGCAGAGGTCGGCTGAATAACCCACTTGTAGTTATTAACAGCAGTACCACAGGAGAAAGAGCAATTCCACTGGCTGTGACCAGTGGCATTCCTCTTATGTTTCCTCATTTCTGGAGAAGAATCTAAACAGAAGGCTGCGAAACATGCCTCAAACCATACATTTTGATTGGGTTTTTTCCTCTCCCTCTTTCTTCCCTTATTCTTCTGCTCCCTCTGTGATTCAGCCAAGCTGAATCTGCTACTGAAGTCCAATTTGCATAAAATTATCGCCGTTCCATTCAGTTTGCTGCCCCCTTCAACAGCCCCTTCTTTGCTCTGTTGGAAGATTTTGCCCTTTCTGAAACAGGCAAGCCAAGGGAACTGCAACACATTACTGCTGCCTGCTGTCTAATTAACATCAAACCCTCAGCACGGAACTGCAGGGATTTACAGGTGTCCTGGAATCATTTTCCCCTCCTCCCTCCTGCTATCAGCCAGTCTCCCCCAACAAGGAGGGGACCTCAGGCTACCTAATGATACACCACCAGCTCTGCACTGGGGGCTCCGGGCTCGTACAGTGAGTCCAAAGCAGCCCAAAAAGCAGCAATCCAAGGACTGAGGCAAGAGGCTGCTTGAGCAACTGCTTCAGTCCACAGAAAACCCTTCCATTTTGTCAGGAATTCAGCACATCCTCGTAAAATGATGGCAGGAAAGAAACCTAGAAACACTACTCTATGTGTAAGTGAGTTTTGGTTTCTTACCAAAAAAGCACTGCTTGGAAACAGTACTATTTAATTTGGCTTTCAGCCTTCAGAATGGTTTCTACCTGCAAGCTAAGGAAGAGGCTGACAACAAAAACCAAAGAACCAAAATACTCCATAGATGATAAAACATCAAGAGCCAGCAAAGGAGGGAGCATGCACTGCTCTTAAGCCTTGAATTTAGCAACATCCAAGTCCAAGTAGGGTGTCAACAAACATCCACAAGCACAGAAAGGAGAGATACCGGGCAAAACCAAGCACAGGATGGTTCAGACATTTACACTGAGACCCTTGGAAATACACAGCATCTAATCACTAAGCTTGAATTCCACCCTTGGAAGCATCACGGACAGCAGGATGCAGTTCCAAGAATGAAATCAATCTGGACAAGGCTAAGGCAGGGATTTGTCTGTGTGCCCATGGCTGTTGAGTTGTGTGTATTCCAGCTCCAAATGCAACTAGGCTTAGCTGGTGTCAGACACCTCCTTTATCAAGTTTTGAAAGTAAAACTTGCTTTAAAGCTAACTAAGCCAATCACCAACGCTTAAAGCCTTAATCTGCAGTGCTAAACCCTTCCAATGGTACATCCAGACCTAAGGCTCCCCAGGATGCCTCAAGGCCCAGTGGCAGGCAGGGGTGGGACAGAAGGCAGGCACAGGCACAGACGGATCAGGAAGGCACAGCCATGCCATCAGAGTGAGCAAAACGGGCTACTTCAGTTTCCTTTGGGGCACAACACATTCAGGAGATGTGTGGTATCATTGCCACACCCCAAAATAAAGATCCATCCAGCATCTCTAAGCCACCCTTGTCAGCAATTGTCTTAGCATCTGACAGAGGGAACACATTTACCTCCAAATAAAAGAAGGATTTGTTCTGCGGGAATGTGTTTACCTCTGAGTTTTTCCCTTCCAGTCCTCCAGCACATCTCCTACTGGGGAAGGAAAGAGTGGAAGAACCAGGCTGGGGGATGCAGGGAGCTGGAGGAAAGGGGCTGCTTTGGGAGGAGCAGTGCAGCAGCACGACTCTGCAGCAGGCTCCTCAAGCTGCCGACAGCAGACAATGTCCCCGTTTAATTTAAACCTTACAGCTTCAGACATAAGAAAAGCTGCTCAAAAGCAGGAGAGGAGAGAGGGGGATTATTAGAAAAAAAGAAAAATAAAAAACCCTTCTCCTGTTGAAAAAGCACTATAATTCCCTCTCCCTATACTAGACACACAATGTTTCTTTGAACAGAAGATTTTAAGCTAAGATTAGGCAAGCAGTGTTTCATGTGCTGAACACCTAAGAAAGGCCTTTCAGTGTCTGTCACCTGCCCTGCCATTCTCACAAAGGAAGCTGAACTCTCTAAACACCAGTCAATATTCCACCAGCTTCCCATCTCAGCAGGGCAGTCTGAACAAGAGGGAAGCAAAGAACAGCTCAGAACAGGGCTCATTTCTTTCTCACATCTCTTCTCCCCAGGAACTCTGGAGGAGTGAGAGAGGCAGGTTATCCAGCAGCCCGGAGATCCCCCTTCCACCACTGCCTCCAGACTGGAATTACACCAAACAGCCTCTACTCAAGAGAGAGCTCACAAACTCCATTTACTGCAAAAAGGCAGCAGATGGTACCACTGGCCTCCTCATCTGCCTTGTGCTGGGCAATGAGAAACGCTGGGTTTCATCTAGAAAGCCCTCTATGGTTTCAATTATAAGCAGTTTTTTTCTCCCTGTGTCTTACCCTTGCAGTCGGGATCAGCAGGGATCCTTACAACAGGATGTTTTCTATTAATGTAAACGAATCATTTCCAAAACAGTGTCTGCCCACAAAACCCACCAGGAGCAGGTTGCATTTCTCTGACTTTGTTAGCAGATTTAACAGCTTTTCTTTCCTCTCTGCTTCCGTGGAAAGCTTTCCTGTGGGCAGCTGATGGCAATCATTCAGTGGCCAAAAATCCAAAGTCTGAGTGCCTGGCTGTGATTAGCCAGATCAGACGGAGCGACTGTGATTGTTTCTGTTACAATTAAGCAAGGGTCTAGCGGGGTTAAACACCAGCAACAAAGAATTTAAATATAGCAACCGTTATCAGTTTGCAATTTTCTCTACATGAATATTTGCTCCAGTAAAATTCAGGCCCTTAAATGTTCAGAGAAATCAAACACAAAAGGGAGCAGGGCTTAAAAATATCTGATAAAGGGCTGGAAAATATATGGCATCACACAACCAACACCAGCTCCAAAGGGGAATGCTCTCTTAAAGGCTCCCTGGTTCACCGGGACCCTGCAGAGCCTCAAGGGACCACTTCACTGGGGGGTTTCTCCCTGGAATGCATTTTTAGCTTTTGAGTCCAAACTTTCATGCTACAGAAGGGACAGAAAAACATATGATGGACGTAGAACATGGTCAAAAACAACAAAAGACTCAAGCAAGACAATGTCAGAGTTCTGAGATTCCTGTGTCTTGGGTTTACCATAAGGTCTGCCTTGACAGCCACCTTAAATCCACACCCTCGGTGCTAATTCACACCCCTCGGCGTCCTGCTGCCGGCTGTGCTTCAGCCCCCAGCCCCACAACAGCCACACAAGTAGGTACACACTGCAAGAAGCTGCATCAAGCCACAGCAGCCAAATTCATCACTAGCAGAGGGGGGTGGCAACTCAGAGGAACCAAACCTGCTTATGCAGGCAGGGAATGTGTCCCCAAGCCTCTGCACAAGGACCGCAATGCGTTTGCCACCATCAACCAGCAGCAGCACCAAGGGTTGAGGAGCAGAAGCGTTGCCCCCAGTGAACTTAGAGTGAAGGGGAGAGGAGATTTCAGGACAAAAAGCTGTTCCCCAAGCAGGGAACAGTTCTCCTCTGCCAGCTGACCTTGTCCAATTAAGCTCGTGCACAGGAACAGAGCAGTGGTCAGCATGGGCAGGCCAACCAAGCCCCAAGCAACAGAGGGAACCGAGATTGGCAAAGAGAAGAAACGGAGAAAGAACGGGCCGGGGGGAGAGAGGGAATTAGAAAGGGCTCCTAAAAATAGTATGCAATTATTTACAAATATTCTAGAAATGTAGGAAACAGATGAGACCAAATGCACGTCCCATTTGAATCAGGAGTGTTTTGTGCTGCTCGTTGAGGACAGCCATTCATTTCTAGCAAACCAGATTCTGAAAACCATTTCATAAAACGTACTGATGGATTCTCAATGAAGCGAGACTGGGCCCCGTTGCCCAGCCCCACCAAAAAGAAAATAAGGAGAAAAAAAAAAAAAAGATGTTTGGAAACAAAGGAGAAAAATAGCACGGGCGCCACACTGCCAGAGCAGCACAGACCAACAGTGGCACCCGGCGGCCACGGGCACTCACTGCGCCTCTGGCCCCAGCACCTTCTCCCTGCCTGGGACAAGGATCAAACACCCTCTAAAATATCCTCCTGAGCTCCTGTTGAAAACGAAAAAAACACAGGAACTCGCTAACCTGAAGGGTGCTGAAGATCTAATAATCAATTTTAGTGGGTTTGTAAAAAAAACGGTCTTAGCCCACACTAGGAGATGCCACCCTTCTGCCAGACAGGGCAGTGAAGAGCCGGTGCTTTTGGTTGCAGCCTTTTGGAAGGGATACAGCTGGAAGTGAACTTCTAGAGGGAAGTTACTACACAAGCTGAACTTAAAAATCAGAAAATACATGAAAACAGCATCATATTTAAATGAATTCTAACTGCAGAAATTATTAACTACAGGTCCTGAGGGTTTAAAGAACTTAGGAGAAGGAACTGGGTGACGTAGGGTTTTATCTTAAACAATTTGTGCCTATCTGAGGTAAGGGGACTCTCCCTTTCCCCACCAGTTCTATGGCAAGTTTCTTTGCCCAGACAGGTTGTAGCCCCTCATAAACCTCTGATTCCAAAGGTGGTTGAACTCGTGACCTGACCTGTTAGGGTGGGAAGTGGGAAGCATGAACTGGAACTCCACCACACAGGTGTTGTCCTTCAGCTGGCGATGCTGGACACTGTTGAGCTCATAGGCAATATACGCCCTTCGAACATACACCTGGTGAGAGAGAAACTCCATCAGCTTCACCATGCTAAGCAGGCCAAAAGAGAGAAAGAAGACAAATAATATACCAGAGACTTCAAAAATATTAAAAGCCAAGCAGATACCTCCAAATGAGTATCTAGATAAAACTCTAATTCAAGCAGAAATTAAAGTTTTTCTTTGAGGAAGGCCAGTCTGGCAGGATAAAACCATCAACAAATCAAAAAAGCCCAAAAGAAAAAACCTCCAAATACTAATTATTTTTTTTTAATGGGAATAAACTTACCTCCAAAGCTGCCATCCGTACCACCTGATTGCTGTGGTAGAAGAAGTTGGGTAGTACATCAAAGATGGATGTCTCCGACAAAATAAGTTTCTAGAAGAAATCACATGTAGCAGAGTTTTAAGAGAACGGCTTGTCTTACATACAGGGGCAGGCAAAAAATGCAAAACCCCCAAAATCAAGCCTGACTAGTCCTGATTTCCATGCTTTTCCTGTTGCTCATCGAGGATTATGACCTTTTTATATTAAATCACAGAGTATCTCAAGTTGGAAGGAACTCAAGGATTGTCTAAGTCCAACCCCCTGCTCATGGCAGGATGCCTAAAACTAAACCATATGATTAAGAGTGATGCCCAGATGCTGCTTGAACTCTCATGATCTTGGTGCCGTGACAATTTCCCTGAAGCAGCCCCTTCCAGTGACCAACCACCCTCTTGGTGAAGAACCTTTTCCTCACGTCTTAACACTGGTGACCAGAGAGAGATCAGCATCTCCTTCTCCACTGTCCCCCTTGAGGAAGGTGTGATGAGGTCATTCTGATATCAGTGTAGGACCTCGGGACTACAGCTGAGGCTTAATACAGAGGCACTGAGCTCAGTAAGAAGAAAGCAGGGAAGCAAGGAGAGAAGCTTGGTAGATACCTGCAGGTTCTCAATGCAGAACTGGTGGCCGTACATGTCAATGGCCGACAGGAAGATGGACTCCACCTGGTTGTGACGCAGCTCGTAGGATGGCAAATGGGAAGCAATGAGAACCTGGTCAAGAGCAAACACAAGGAGTGTCAGTGAGAGGAGCTCTGCTGGGCCGTGGGCAGGAGGCTGTCACCTCCGAGGCAGCCACAGTCTGCTCCATGGCAGAAGAGGCGACTGGTTTCTCCTGTGAATTCTGTGGCACCCGGGTGATGCTGCAAACTCTCTCCCCTCCCCAGCCTCATTTGTGTATCTGCCGGGTTTGTATTATTGGCAATTCCCCATGGAGAAAAGGAACAGCTTCAATCAAGTTCCATCAGTGCATGTGATTTAGCACCGCAGAGCTGCTAGTCCTGGGGATTGCCTGACCGGCTGTTAATTGGAAAGCAGGGCTGGCAGGCAGCAGCTGTGGGGAGGCCAGCGCCGGAGACGGCCTCGCACAGCTTCCCAGCAGAGGAAGCAAGAGATGCTGGTGCCAGGTATTAAATGCCCAACATGAAGGATAGGGAGATGGGAAGGGGAAGCAGCTTGCGGGGGAAAATGAAGTGAAAGAGCAACATAAAGACAGAGGCAAGGACTGCAGCCCCATCCCCAGCGCGCTGCTGAGAGGTTCAATAACTGAACGGTTCAAGGACACAAATACAATCCTGAAGGCAACATAAGGTCACTGAGCAGCTTCAAACACCCCATTCATTTTCAACAGTCAAGCTCTGAAATAAAAGGAGAGAACCCCAAAGTGTCAGCTTTCCTGCTGAAGACTTTTAGAATGGAGATAGGGGCTGTGGAGTGAGAGGAGTGATCAGACTGCAGGGTTAGCATTACCGTGAAACGATTGTGCCCTCTGGCTCCTGCCTGGCTACAGACTAAAGAGGAAGCTCACAATAATATCCAGGTGGAGATCTGGCATTCAAATTATTATCTGTACGAGACTCTTGGAATTGACAGCATCAAGAGTTTCTCCAATTATTTCCAGGTTAAAAAGAAATTGATAAAACGTGACCCAAAAGCTACAAGAAACCCTGCAAAAGACCAATACAATTCTCTCCAATAATTCCTCAGCGATTGTAAAGAACATTCGGTTCCTGTGTAGAATTCTCTCCCCGTTTCCTGCACACATGGATTCACAGCTGGAAGGGAGCTGCTGAACCTGGATGGCGTGTCCTGGCTGTTCACTGCAGAGCTGACTGCACGCCCCAGGCAGGCTGTGCTTGTCGGGTTCACAGACTATAAAGCCAGAAGGAACCACAAAGAGCACGTATTTTGACTTCCACTATCACACAAACCATAGCCTACTCTTAATTAACTCCTATTTGAGCCAGAGAAAAGTTTTTGGAAGAAGGTGGACAAAGGAATGTAATCTTAACTTTAAATTTTACAGCGATTGGGAATCCACTGCAATCTTTGTCGGGCTGTCACTATGGTTAATCATCGGTTAATTAGCTCCATTGTTAAAGCCTTGCTGGCGATAATCTACTCTTCACATTTGCATAGTAATCAAAATAAACATTGGGAGAGATAGACTTTGCAAAAGAGCCAGGGTATTGATCCCCTCAGCAGCGGCGCAGTCTGTCTCTCGCAGGGACCGGCTGGGGGTGCCGACCCTGTGCCCGTACCTGCCGCGCTCGCAGGGCCACCTTGGCGTTGGTCGTCTTGCTGAGCTGGGTCAGCTCTGTCAGAATATTAATCAGCTCATCTGTCAAGGTGGGGTCACGGCCACAGAGCTGGTCCTAAAAAGAAAGAGAACTGGAAATGCTTAGAATAGAGGAAAAACACCTTGTGCCCTCCTACAGAGGAGTTTAAACCTGAAATACACACACACACACACTCCAGTGCTGGACCACATTGCCCCAAATAAATTATTCTGTAATTCTGTGCTGACAAGGGTACGAGTATTAGGTTTTCAAGAATTTTACACATATAAATAAAGCTACAGAGGAAAGAAAGGACTGGCACCATTACCCATTTTCTTATGTCTAGCACCTGTTTTGGCACCCAAACACATGAGAAATACTGACTTGTCAGAGACTCGTGTAAAACATTCCCCCGTTACCCAATCTCAGCCTTGTACCAGAATTCCTGCCCAGCAGCAAAGCAAAACTCAGAAACCATTTAATTGTAGTGAAATGCCTTATGTAGCACGCAAAAATTAGCAAACTTTCCCCATGAAAGGTGACCAAACGGGAAGAGTTTAACTGCTGGAAGAACCCTCTGAGGTCCATTTATAAAAAAAGATCTCAAAACCAAAAAAACCTTCAAAATTCCACAACCACAAACCAGCCACACACTTTGTACAGCCTCAGCAACACCAGAAGAAAAAGATCCTGTTGTTCCTCTAACGTGGCTAAGCAAAGCTAACTAAAACCAGAAATTATATCATGTGTTTCCTGCCACAATACAGGGCTACTCCGTATTTCTTCTAATCGAAGAATCCTGGTTCTGAGGAATTTCACTAGATTAATTTCCTGTCTAAATTGGCTGGATGAAACAATAAAACCAAAGAGTATAATTTTCAGTGTTAATGCTGTTTCAAAACTCTTTTGGATTCAGTCATTAAAAAAAGTAATGACTTTGATCTGTTTTGCTTTCTGAGCAGAGGAGGTGCACTCTCGTACACACTTTCTTCCAGAAATAGTTTCAATTCCCATGAATAATCCCAATCTTCAGCAACTCACAGTGGCTTGTGAGCCTCTTCCCTCCCACTCCCCAAGCTGGAAACCCTCTGGGAGCCTCTAACATGTTTCTTCTGTCCAACACTCAACTGTTTTTTCTCTTGGTAAATGAATCACAGGAGGAAAATGTGAGATGAAACAGGGATTTGCCACTGGAAAAAGAGCTGGTGCCTTAAAGTTTTAAGAAATTTTCAACACATACAGTCCAGAAAAGGCCCTTTGAAGATCCAAGAAAGAGAAAGGGGAAAAAGGGAAAACTCTGTGCAGCAAGTTAAGCGGTTAAGTCTGTCAGGGAAAATAAAGTAAAAACCAAAAAAACCCAAATAAAACAAGTCCCATAGACTGACTACCAAGTAACAGACCCTACTACACATGATTCCAAAGCTAAATAGCTTTCCCCCCATATTCCTTGTGACCCCTTTCTTTCTGACCCTACTCAAGCATGATGCCATCTCTAGAAACAAAGGCGTACGTCTCTCGGGAACAGGGACCACAGTCAAATCATTCTGATTTTAAAAATCTAAGCTACTAACTCCTAAGAGTTAGACTGTTGCCCCCTATTAACCAGTCTTGGGCCAGCAAGCACTACAACAGCTGTTCTCAAAGAAAGTTCTGTAAATTTATTCACTCCAGGTCACCGGGTGAACTCTCAGGGATTAATTCAAGAACTGCCTTTGCTGTATTTGAAATAGGAATTCCTGGGTGTTCTAATGTTCTCTTACTACTCAAGGTAACAAAATTCCAAGAGGACACAGGACATCTGCTGTGCCACAAGCAATGCCATCTGGTTAAGGCTGGGATGTGCATTCAGCAGTCAGTTAAGTACATAAAATGAACATATAACTTCAAGTCACACCATATTTCAACAAATATATGAAGGATGAAGTAGTTCCCACCCTGCCTTAAATGCCTGCTAGCTAAAAAAGGTGAATGAGGGCAGCATAACACTATTAGTAAAGCCATCCTCTGAGCCCCTTGTTAATAACGGATTCCTAGGGATACATCAATAACAGCAACACAAGCACCAAGGTATTTTGACATGACGTTTGCCCTTGGAGGACAAACTTCAACCATCCCACATAAATAGCTTGGTAACCCATAAAACGCCATCATCTTCACCAAATGTGCCACAGTGTCCCTCAGACATGGAGAGTAGTGCGAGTTGTGAGGAGGATGGATGGACTTTTGGTTAATGGCCTGAGCTGCTCCTCAGCAGATGGCAATCCCAAAATCTGCCACAGATGACAGACACTGTTGTCCCTCCTGAAAACCTGCCACCCACTCCATTCGAGAGGTCCTTGTGACACCACATCGATGTGAGAAGGTCTCAGGCCCGCGCTGGCAAAGGCCATGAAAATGGCGGCAGGGCCACGGACTAGCCACTGATTGTTCTTCCACCACCTTCTCTCCATGAGGCTTAAAGTTCTAGCAAAGGGGGATGTCAGCCTTTACTTGGGATGAAATAAGTGACAGTGGCGGGAAGAACGGCCTCCCAGGAAGGAGAAAGGAAAACCCTTGGATGTTTCTCTGGGCTCTCCATCTCCCTCAGACCGCCATTGTGCCGGCCAACGCGGGGACACAGCAAGGCCCTGTGGCACGGTGCAGAGGTGAAAAACTAGACCAAAAAAGTTTCAGTCCCGTTTTAGCAAGAAACAATCTGGATGACAACAACAAAATAAAGCAGGTAGCCGGGGCCGCGCTGGCTTTTGCCGGCGCTGATTGGCAAAGGCAGCGAGCAAAGCCTCAAACCAGCTCCCTGACAAGGCCTAACGCCTCCCCGGCACCCCCGTGTAATTACACACTTGAGTGACTGGACTCTGAAGAAAATTGAAGGCCTGAGCTGCGAACAGCTGCCATTTTCTCTCTCCATCACGCCAGCATGATTACTTGAGAAATGAACAGCCCCGGCTCAAAGCTACTCCAGAATTCTCAGAGGAAATATGGCTCCGTGTTCAAATAATGAGATTCCTAAGGCAAGCGTTACTTACAATCACACCACACACCAAAAAGGGAAAGGCAAAAGAAAAGGAAAAAAAAATAAAAAAAGGGAAAAAAGGAGAGCCAGGGAAAAAAAAAAAAAAAGAATGCCAGCATCCTTATATCTTGCAAATTAGAATTTGAGAAATTCAGCCTCGGCCTAGGACAATTATGCCTCTTTTTCTGCTTTTTAGAGTTATTTTGTGGATGGCCACTTTGGACATATTGTTGGCACTAACAGAGCATAGTATGTTTGTAGAGAAAAACAAAAAGAGATGTAAGGGGAAGGCGAGAGAGAGAGAGAGAGATAGTATTGTAATTAGCCTCTTAAAAAGCAGGATACCCAACTCTACTCTGTTGAAAATCATGTCATAGCTAAACTCATCCTTCCTCCAGGAAGGTAGGCATTCATTCTGCTTCAAAGCATTATGTGAGACAAGGATTTCTTGAGGTGTTTTAGGAAACAGGAAAAAAGAGACAGGACTCAATTGTTGTTTTTTAATTATTTTTCCTGGGAATATAATTTGCTGGGAGTTTAACCCGTTAGAGTGGGACTGAAGTTAATGAGGACTGAGATTTTTCATGGAGTAACACGTTAGAAGAACCTGAGAAGGTGATGGCAGGTCCTGGCATGAGGATTTATTTGTGCTTCTAGGGTGGGATCTACATCTATCCAAGAGGAATTCCAACCCCAGGAGATTCCCCAGCTCTTTGCAAGCTCCTTGGATGACCACACACCATCCCACAGGTCAGGGGCATGGTCTGGAGTGACCAGTTTTGTGCTGAGATACTGAGTCCCAGTCAGGTTCCATCACATAGATGGTCCAAAAGCACCACTGCAGACCAGAGATAAGATTTTCTGAGACTATAGGCAAGAAGAAGCTCAGAGAAGGCACTGCCAAACCTGTAAGGCCAACCTATGGCTCATCAAAGAGCATGTGAAACCCCTCAAGAGCCTCCATATGGGCTGGCTAATGCCATTCACAACCAAGAAATTACCCTCATTATTAATGAAGGACCATGAAAATGTTGCTATTACAGAATTATTACCACAGAAGAATCATCTGCTTTTTGTGCTGGGAGCTTATTGCTTTGCTTTTCAAGCAACTCTGAGTACCATGAGCTACATAACGATGGGACCTCTCTGAGCCCCGTGATGATGAAGACACAAACAAAACCGAGTATAAAGTCACAGCCCAGCCTCTGGAAGCCAGCCTCTAGCATCCTCCCCATGTAAGAGTTAAGTCTGCATTCTCATCTCCCCACAGATGCTCACAAACCACTTGCATAATTAGCCTTCATTGCACTCTGATAGGCAATCAATGCAGGACAGTGGTGAACCAGAAGGTGCACATACACCGAGCTCAGCAGGATGTTCTGGCTCTCCTCTAACACACAGTTTTTACAAGCCCTAAGAACACGTGAAGAACATCCACGCTGCCGCCACAGCTTCTGCAGGTGGAAGACTTACACCTTTATGGACAAGAGCTGTCCATTCGGTACCGTTGACAGCATCAAACACACAACTCCAAGCAGCAGCACAATTCTAGAGCATCAACAACTTACAATGAGCATTGTCACAAGCAGGTTCTTCTTGGTGACCTGAGCGTGGGAGAAGATGTAGTTCAACACGGCATTCATATCGCTTTTGTTCTCTTCCCGAAGGGTAAAGACGCACTTGTCATAGTGACCTGTAACCAGAAACACACATTTTTTTCCAGTCTCCACAACTCTGTGTCAAGGACTGCAAGTTACTAGATGTGTCTTTAGTTTTCTGTGTGTACATTTTGAGAACCTGCTTTGCACGGTCCACACATTCAACCCTGGGCTTGGAAACATTCCTCCCACTGTCACCCCCTCAACTTTAATTAAACGTCCTACTCCTAGTGAAAGAATTCCAATACCAAATACCACCTTTGGGAGCAATACAGAACCACAACACATTCAAATGACAACCAAAAGAAAGTAACAGCAAGAAGCCTTGCACCATTCTCTGCTACCAAGCAATTGGAGTGGAAATGAATCTGCAGTACCATTAGGCTGGTGCAGGTACAAAAGAAACATCGAGTGGGATCTGAACGACCTGTAAGAGCCTGAGCCTCCAAAATTAGCCAGTGCTTCATTGCCATCTTGTGCCTGGATACAGCAGTGCAAGGCATTTACTACAACTCTTTGTCAGGCTGAGGTTTGAGATTTGTTCTTGCAAACAGGAACCACCTTCCTGGTATTTTACAGCAGCTACAAATAATTCAGTGACTTTTTTTCTTACTGCACTTGATTTTCTTACTATAGAAATTAATAAACAGGCAAAATAGAACAGAACAGCATGGTAAATTTAAACAGTTTTTCTGTTTTTCACTTTTTCTCCAGATGCTCAGAAATCAGGAAATAAAAATCAAGCCTTTCCGAAGGGAGTCCCTTCTGTGGACCTTCTGGGACCAATTGTGGTTCTTTCAGAAATCAAATCCTCAACATGCTCAGAGACTCACCGTGCTGAAACTGAGTCTCCACCTTCAGATACTGACGGAGTAGATCCATCACCACAGCTTTCATGTGACCCCGAATACCACTCCGGTACCTGCAGAAGCAAAGAAGTCAAACCTAGCAAGTAGTGAGACCAGCACAGCCCTTCTTCTGAGCACCTGCAAGTAAGTAACACCCAACACAAGTGGCAGAATAAGCCCTTTTCCTCATGGAAAGAACCGTACCTGGTTCTGAAAACCCCAACTGTTATGTGAATACATTACTCCTGCCAGCACCGTCACGGGGCAGCATGGCTCATGTCTTCCATCAAAACACTCCTTTCCTTCTAAAAATACTCAAAACCCTAGACACTGAAAATCATAACACACACCAGTGGCTTGATGAAATGGCCAAGACGTGAGCAGTGTCAGGACAGAAGTTAAATCTTTGTTTCATAGAGCAAAGGGGAAAGGAGGAAGAATCTGCATGTCTGCTTCACACAGGCAGCCAGGACCCACACACACTGCTGACCTCCCTGAGGGAACTACGCAGGCTTATTCCCAGTGACTTAGACTCTGACTGTAATAAAATCAGTTGAATAAAGACAAGCAACCCTGAAAGTGGCTCACCTCTGCACCAGCTGCACAATGCTCTGAGTGTTCATGAAGAAGACCTCACGCTCCGATTTGCGGTTCAAGGTGGCCGCATGGCTATCCAAGATATTGGCAATCTGAAAGAGAGCAAACACGTGATGGTCCCTGTCCTGGATGGGACAATCTGGCCAAACACCAGCTGAGAACTTCCAGACAGACCAGACCAGAGCTCCAGCAAACCCCAGCCAAAGCCTTAGACAGCCAGGGAAGTTAATGACCTCCCCATGACATAAGAATCAATGCACGGTATCATATACTGGAGAAATTGTCTTCCACCAGCTCATCACCTGAGCAGGCCTCCCTTAGCTGCACTCACTCTTTTAGGTCACAACAGCACCACAAACTGCACTGCAGCACGTGCACCAGGCACAAAGCAAATAGATAAATGCCCACAAAGCCACTGATGTGATTAAACTGCTTCCAAACTGGCTGTTTAAACCTATACCGAGCAGAGAACACAAATCCTAAAGCGTAGGTAAAGGAGGGAAGCCTTTAAGCTCAGGACATACAGGGAAGTATCTTTCATCACGAAGATCCCATGTTCAAACATGTCTTTCAGGTGAAACTGACCTCCAGGTAATTTAAAGGAACTTTCTCTCTCTCTCTGCCCAAACACAAACCAATTTTCACTCCTCTCAGTGTAATTGATCACCTGTTGGCTGGGAAACTGGCAAAGGACCGATGTGATGTTGCTGGCATACTGGGCCATCTCCTTCTTGATGGATTTCTCTACATTGGGTGGGATCCGTCCAGAAACACTGGTCATGATGTCCTGAAGTTCCAGCAGAGGCAGAGACGGATCCCTCAGTGTCTTCATCAGTCGCTCAACCCAGCCTTTCACCTAGAGAGAGACAAGCTGGCATAAAGGCAAGTACAAAGACAAGAACAAGCAGCAAGAAGGGAGAAGAGGAAAGGCTTTTCACTGAGGTCGTCTTCACTACTTTTTATCACACAGCTAGTCCAGGGATTAAAAGAGAGAAGTGGGGTAGATGACCATGCTGCTGTGCTGCCTGACAGCTGAACCAGGTTTATCCACCTTCTTTCCTCCTCTCTCTACCCCAGATATCTACACACACAGCTCCCACCTACAGGGCTGCAGCACAGGCAGTAAAGATCAAGCTCAACTCCTTGTCTTTGTTTCAGGTGGCACAGGTGGGACACTCCCATCTCACTGCATGGTGAGACTGACTATCAGGAAGTCAGAAAGAAAACCAAATGCAGTTCTTGCTCAGAAACAAGAAGAAGTAACCAGTACCTTGTTGCTGAAGTAGGGCTCTGGCAGGCAGTATCCATTCATCACGTTGACCAGGTTATCCAGAACATAATGGAAGATGCGATGGAGTTTCTCGCCTCGAAGCGCTGTGCTCTGGATCTGCGGCAAGGTTCCCGTGTGCAGTTCAGCCTGGAAACACAGCCAAGAGCCCAGTGTCACTAACCCTCCTGCACAGCATCATGTTGGTAACATCCAGTTACCCTCCACTGGAGTCTCAGATTTAACTTGGAAAAATTCCCAGAGTGGAAAATCCGCTTGATTGAGAGACCGAAAAGCTACGAGCTTGATCTCCAACAGCTCCGTGTGGTGCAGACCCACAAAAAGATCTTCCAGCCTCTCTCCCAAATATGTTACAGTTGATCTCATTGTTTAGATGCAGGATGACCAAAACTCTCAAAGAAAAGCACAGGAAAAGCTGACAGTTTGACGCTGACAATCACTTTCCACCCCCTGCACGACAATCTTCCACAGTTTTCAATTAGCTGTTGGATATCTCACTCTTGGAGTTGAGAAATCAACTCCTGTCCTCGCAAAGAGGGTCACTTAGAGAAGAAAGTATGATAAAAAAAGTTAAATAAAGTTGCATAGGAATAAAGCACCTGGCCAACCTCCAATCCCCTAGACAGTCAAGTGAGAAATGGGACCATGTACCCACAACAGCACCAAGGTAAGAAGAGAGCAAGAATGGCACATAAGCTCAGCCTGAATCAGAGAAAGAGACAATCATAGAATCATAGAATGGTCAGAGTTGGAAGGGACCTTAAAGATCATCAAGTTCCACCCCCCCTGCCCTGGGCAGGGACACGTCTCCCTAGAGCAGGTTGCTCCAAGCCCCATCCAACCTGGCCTTAAACACTTCCAGGGATGGGGCAGCAACAGCTTCCCTGGGCAACCTGTTCCAGTGCCTCACCACCCTCACAGCAAAGAACTTCTTCCTAAGATCTCATCTAAATCTCCCCTCTTCCAATTTAAAACCATTCCCCCTCGTCCTGTCACTACACTTCCTGACGAAGAGTCCCTCCCCAGCTCTCCTGGAGCTCCCTTCAGGTACTGGAAGGCTGCTCTCAGGTCTCCCCGGAGCCTTCTCTCCTCCAGGCTGAGTCCTAGTCCTCATTTGAGACAAATAAATGGTGAAGTGACAACTGCAGTAGAATGCACAATCTGAAACGGGATGAGAACACTGGACCATCTTGTACTACTCTCAAAATCACTCCCCTATTAAAAACGCACAGAACATCTGCGCTTCCTGCAACTTCTCACCTGCTGAACCCTGCTGGGATCATCCAGCTGGAGCTTGGCAATCACACAGCCTGGATCCAAGACTGCCCCCGGGCGCTTGACATAATGGATGCAGCCCGACTCCCCTGCTGTCAGCGTCATCACCATTTTCATCACCTGTAGCAAGGAAAACAGGTTACACACTCAGCTTCCATCTTCCCCAAATGGTTCTAGTTTTGTGAGCCAGCAACCACAAAACTGGCTCTAGTTTTGTGAGCCCGTCACAGCCAAATTCACCTGCAGGAGCACCTTTACCCTCAGGTTTTCTCCAAGTCTTAAAAGCAACACAGTGGGAACAAAACCCCAAGCACTAAAAGTGGATGGTGGAACTAAATAATTGAGCACAAATCAGGAAAGTAGGAAGCTATCCTCAGGAATGTCACCTGCTCCACACTGCTTGGACCAAGAAGGTCCCACATTCAACACCATGAACAAATCAGATACAATTTCCTGCTGCCCTTTGAAGGCCAGATGTGGAGCAGCCACTCTCAACAGCTACAGTCACATTCACTCTTAGCAGAGGGAACCAGGATTACTTTCTAGAGGTCACAGGTCTCAGACCATTCCTCAGAAACAGAGGGGCTTCCTTAGACCAGCCATGGAAGCTCCTGTGGAGCGGAAGGGTTGGGTATGGGGGGATACAGTCTAGTTTTACCACTGCTATACTACAAGCCACAACTGGGAACACAGGAACTGAGTAGGTGGTTGCTTCTTCGCCACGGCTCTGTTACAGCCTAAAAGCACTTACATAAAGTTTCTGGATCTCTGGTTTGATATTTTTCTCCTACACATTGTCCCCAACTGGTTTAATTGCCCCTCTGTCAACACACACCCTCCCCTCCCTCAAATCTGGTTTGAGCCATGCACTCCTACACAGCCCCTCATGCTTTCCTCACAGCCAGGCAGAAATTGTTCCTCCTCCTCCTCCTCTCTAGGAGTTAAGTAACTTCCCAGGGAGAAGGGAGGAGTGACACTTATGAACTCATCTGATCAGCCTCATAAATGATCAAGTAATCAGAGAAGTCTTAATCCTGACATGTAACTCTGCTTCTGAGTCTGTGGTGGTCTACAGTGGTCTACAAGAAGACGACCTTCTTCACCACAGCTAGAAAACACTGCACACGGATCCCACTCTCCCTCGGTACCACAGCAAGATGATAACCACAGTCTCACTGCTGAGAAATTTTGCTCCTCACTTGGTATAAACACTCAAATTTCAACTGTTAAGTCATTTCTTCCCCACCCCATCACTTTCACTGCTGACTCCTGCATCAGTCCAGGTTGAAATACAGACAAAAAATGGAAAGGAAACAGTGTGAATTATCCCTCGCACTCAATTCCCAGTTCCAAAGCATTCAACCTTTTTTCCCCCCAAATTCTGCAGCCAAGTCAGTTCTTTGGGGCCTCTTTTACCTCTATTTCTGCGAAGCACTGGCCTGCGAACACGTGTCCCCCATCCTCCACCACATACTGGATCAGCTTCCCAGCCGAGGGCGAGCGCAGAATGGAGGGATCATTCTCCTTCTCAAACACACAGGTCTTGTTACCTATAGTGATGCGGTACCTGGGGAAGAACGGGAGAAATCACTGCAACAGAATTCCCTGGGACACTGAATTCTTGGCACCAAACTGCCCACCTCAGGCAAAATCCTCTTGTACGTGGAGGAACGCTGGAAAGAACGGGATGTACCCAAGTAGCAGACTGAGAGGTTGAGAATTTAGAGCATCTTCCAACACTCAAAATGACCCAAACTCTCTTTGCACTCCTGACCAGGTTCATTCTATCTGTCACAGCAAAGAAGCCAGCAGAGGGGGCAGTGGGTCACATTCCAGAAGCTGGAGATTTGCTGACCTCAGGGCTCTGATCCCAGCAGGGGATTTTGAGGGAATGCACTGAACTAGGAAATGTTGCATCTATTTCTAAGGCAGTTGTGGAGTTTCCAGGATTTTAAAGGTTTTCACGTTCTGTTTTTGGCGGATTTTTGTTGTGGTTTTTTGTTTGGTTGGGGTTTTTTGTTGTTTGTTTGTTTTTGGTTTTGTTTCTAATCCCAAAGGGCACTTTTAAAGAACCAGCAGAAGCCTATGGGCTCCACACTGGTACATGTTCAGGTCTTCTAACAGCAGCCAAGATCTGCTCTTCAGGTGAAGGCAACTTCCCCCTTTCAACTCACCCACAATACACCTACTAATCTCTTCCTAAGGGAGAATTCCATCCCCAGCTGATCTTTGGGAAGCATAAATTTACAACTACACCTCATTTTGGCTTGTACATGAATGTTCAACGTCTTTCCAGGTTGGTACCTGTCCACTTCTTCTTTCATGTAGGTGGTGTAGCTGCTGCCATCGTAGGAGAGGAGCAGCCCTCCATCACTCAGGCGGTGCACATCCACCTCCACACACGAGCTGTTCATGATGACCACGTAGGAATTGGGAGACTGTCGGGTCACCTGCAGATCCACAAGAGGGGTAACGTGTCACACGGAACAAACACAGCATTAACAGTGCCTGGGCTGCCACAAGATACACCACTTTCCAAGCACTGTAAGAGTGGGAGCTAAAGAAGGGGAACAGAGCCGTTTGTTTTTGTGTTAAGACAGAAAAAAACAATGCAAAAAAAAATGTAGGATCCCAAAGCCAAGCATTAAATGGCCAAGAGATGCCAGAACTAATGCTGTCCATGAATCTCGGTTTAACCCACCACAGTTAAGCCTTAATGGTACAGGTTTGATGACACAATCATACACCATTTCTTCACCCTGATCTATGTAGAAGTCACAGTCGTGGACTACAATTGTGTAATGAACGAGATAATTTGGGGGGAAAAAAAGAAAGAGAGAGATTGCCTCACAGAGAAAGCAGCTAAAGCTCTCCCTGGAAAAAGGGATCCTATCTCAGCCTCTGCCAGAGAGCTCCTACCTGCAGCCAGGTAAACCACTTAAAGCACATTTAGCTGCTGTTTGCTGCCTCTCCCCTTCTCACCAAGGGGAGCCACAGAGGTGCAGGGGAGCAGACCAGCTAAACCTCCAAAAAACAGTAGATGGTGATGTCCTTAAAAACTTCACCATAGTAAGTTCGCCCAAGGAAGCTAATTAAGATTGCACAGGCAATCCTAAATCCAGTATTTCCTAACTTTTGTGTGCTTGGTTTCACAACCTTTAAACAGTATTTCTAAAGTTGTATTTTTGCACACTGCAAAGAAAAAGCAACCCCAAAGGGAAAAACTGCTACAAATTCTGTCATGCTGCTGAAACTGGCTTCAAACACCCAACAGAGTAGGTCTGCATATTCAGAAACGTCAGCTGCAAGTTCTGGTGAACCAACAGGCAGCAGTCTGCCTGGAAAAAACTATTCCTCATCTTATACACAACATTTCTTGACCCTGGAAGGCTGAAATGCTCAGAGACACACAGAGATAGCGCAATGCAAGATGTGATGGGGCATAACCGTAAGGGAGATTGTACTGATTTCTTAACCTCACTAAAGCAGAGAAAAGAAACCCCGCACAGATTTAATTCCAGTAATTACACATATGACAAAGATTAAGCCAGAGCAGCACACAAACAGCCATTTCCAACTGAAAGCGGGAAGCTGATGGGCTTCCACACCCTGCTTCATACCTTCAGCACATATTTCCGTCCTTCGTAGATGAGTTCCACGTCCACAGTGTTTAGCAGGGTATGAGCAGGCAGGACTTGGCCCCTTGAAAGAGAAGTACAAAACAAAATCAGTCTTCCAGACGCCACCAAATGGCTCTCAGGGGCCCAAGTAGGTTCAAAGAGGCAGGGAAGAATTTGGAAAACATTGCAGAGAGATGGAAGCAGGCTTTTAAACCCTCTCTCTTCTTAGGAGGCACAGATCAATTTGCCAACACCAGCCCATCTCTCTGCAGCCTCACACACCAGCTTTACTCTCTTCACACACCCACTGCTGTCTCAGAGAAGAGTCTGCAAAAGGAACATCATGGCCTGACTTACAGAACATGAACCACGACTGAGCAGAGGGACAAAGAGGCTGTTTCCCCCCAGCTGTGTTTATGTAGGGACTCACCAACGGGATGGGACACCGAGGGGAAGAGCCCTGCTCAGGGCAGACCTGCCTGGATCACACCAGGTTTAGCCTGGCAGAGCATTGTGACTGGTTTCCCTGCTGTTCCAGCTCTACTTTAAAGGCAGCAGGAGCAGGGAGGGTTTTCTAAGTACTAGTGGGAAATGTTCCATTTGGAAAATGATGTCAAACCCGAAAGATTAAATCAATCCTCAAAACAAGAGAAAGACAGTATCTGGGGATTCAAGACATCCCGATGCTGTCCTAGCAGCACACACAGAACTTCCCATTTCTGAGCCATTTCTTTTGCCAAAACTGCCAGAAACCAAAGCAAGGTGTGTAAGCAGCAGGGGAGATTTTGGAGAGATGCACAGGTATCTGCCAGCTTCCTCAGGCCAGCAGATAAACAGCTTCCTGAGGCCAGAAAACAGTCAGCAAACACCAAGTTCAGTGCGTTACTGGACTGTAGTTGAACAAAACTTGTAAATCAAAACTAGTTACTCTCTACTTATCAGCTGCCTACCCGAGCAGTTTGCCATTTTACCTTTCTAGAGAGTGCAGGAAGTTTGAGACGCTGTTTCGGAAGCTCACGTCAGCCACGTGCAGAGCCCCACACACCACCCCCAGCATGGTGTCAGGCCGTTCAGCCTGGAAAGAAAGGGAACATCACACCATAACATCTCCATTAGCTTCAATCCACTCCGGACACCCACGGGAAGAATCAACACCCTCAGCTCCATTTTTGGTTCACTGCCAACCTCTCTTTAAAATCACAGCTGGTGCAGCATCCGTGCAAAAGCTACACAGGAACAATTACCTTTGTAACTCCTTAAAATAAACCCACATTTTTTCCTTCCTGGATCAAATCTTGAGGCTCCACCTACATCTCCACCATCCTCTGTCCCAAACCACAAACCAAAATAGTAGCCTCAATTCATACTGGGATGTTTTTCCAGCCAACTTTTAGACCACCTTTCCCTGACACAAATGACCCGGGATTTTGATATAAGTAAGAATTTATTCATAAAAATTGTCACTGGCACTAAGTGGAAAGTGGACATTAGCCACTCCCAACTCCTTGTCCGCTTCCAAGCAGGATGCTCCAAGTTCTCCCCCATCTCCTTTCCTCACTCCCTCCCTCCTCCCTCCCACAAGGCAAGAATCCACACCTGAACTTTCTCCGCAATAAGCCGATCCAACCAGCCGGTGTCGATGCGGTTCTGCTGAAAGCTTTCTGTTTCCAACAGTTTAATCAAGTACTCAACAGTGGTTCGGAAATCTCCTCGGATGGACAACTCCTTCAAAGCCACCACCATGTTTCTGAAAGGGAAAAAAATACCTATTGTCCATCCCAAACTAGCAGTGACGTGCCTGCTGGGAGCTCTATAGTTCCCCATGAGCTGCTGGGAAAAAAACAGAGGGAAGGAGCAGCAGAAGAGTATGTGCATTGGAGCAAGATCCTACACGACGTGCTTGGGAATGAAAGAATATTGATTTTCTTCAGTCTGCTGCTGGTGTGAAGAGCAGCTCAGGCAACACCAGCTGCAAGATCAGGGCTTCCCACTGCCATCAACATCAAGGCATCTCCCACACGTCAGAGGTACACAAGAGACAGACAGACGTGGTCTCCCTCCCACCCAGAACAGAACAGAGAAAAGCCATGGATGAAAAACATCATGGATGACAGGTTGGACAGTCCTGTCTTATGACCAGATGCTTTTATGTTCCACACCACATCTGGTGGTTTATAAACCACTAAAAGGCACTGGCACATGAGTTATCCATGTTTTTTGGGTTTGAAGCCTGCCACCAGCATGCTTTCAAAGAGGGACTTCAACACAATGGCAGCTGGATCAAAACCCCAGCAGCAGGTAAACCAGGCAGGAATGAAACAGAAAGGAAAAAAGTAAAGAGAAGTAAGCAAAAAGTGTAGAAATGTATGTACAATACAGCGGAACTGCAAAGCAAGACAGGATGAGAAGCCTGACCGTGATGTGGAAAACAAGGTAAAGAGATGGAAACTTCTTTTAAAACTCCCAAAAACAACAGCTTTTGTTTTATCCATGGCACTTTGGATCAAAGAGGAGCAAAATAAGCTATTTTCAAGGTTCTAGCACTATTCTGACTACTTACGAAATGGCTTCTTCACGATTTTCTCCCCAGGAGAAGCAGTGACCAAACTGAGAATCGGCAAACTCATGAAGCCCTCCTGCAGCAGCAACACTGAAATAGCCCCAGACATTCTTATTGCTGCGGAAATTCAGTTCCTGAACTGTACCAGAACTGGGCTTAAACCCCTGTAAAGACAGACAGACATTGCTATACATCCTAAAGAAAAAGTAAATAATCCAGAATTAGGGAAGCAATTAAGAGTTGTAAAGGCTACAGCACCTCTTTGTGCTGCAAGTTCTGCCTCTGTAAAACCACCAGTGAGATCAGGGAAGAATCTTTTAAACTTGCTGCCAAACTTTTCAGGATCAGCAGCAGGGACTGAACCCAGGTGCAAAGCCCACAGTTACCAGAGTGTGATCAGTAACTAGAGAACATAAACCACTCACCTCATCAGGGTTCTCACTGGTGATTCGGGCAGCGATGACGTGGCCACGTGGGCAGGGGACATGGGCTGAATTCTCAAAATCAATGGTTCCATCTCCCCATGGAGAAACACCGTACATCACCCGGATATCCTTGATCCGGTGGAGGGGAATCCCCATGGCAATCTAAGGAGAAAAAATAATAATATAATAATAATAACAATAATAAAAAACCACCACTAAGTTTCTCTCCTCACAGAGAAGAATTAATTGGACCAATTCCCTAGAAGCTGATGGTGCAGCTCCAGTCAGCAATCCGTGCCTGTCTTCTATGTGAGCCTTCTCCACTGACACATCTTGGAACGTTGGTATTTCTCAGGACAGCTGAGCCCAAGGGTAATATCCACCCTAAGCCCTTCAGCCAGTATTTTCCATTGACTGATTAAAAGGCTCCAGAGCAAGCTGGCCAGTGCTGGGTCAGCTGAGGATGGGCGTGCCTTTGGCCTGTTAAAAATACACCCAGGGCCCGGTGAGACACTAGGCCCTCAGCTGATTACAGGAAACTGTGGAATTTTGCAACCACAAACTGCAGGGAAAGTAACCTGCAGGACTGGCTGCTGCTTGTATCTCTATGGAGCAAAGTCCCACTTGTTCTGTTCAGTAGCTGGGATATTGGTTTTTTACAGCTACAGTTCAAAAAGGCCAAGCTTTGGCTTGACCATTTATTTCAGCTGTTTAATAGCCAGGCATCAACAGACAAAAGACCAAACTGGTCACAATATCAATGTGCTGCTCTATGAAATTATATTTAGCATCAGTAATATGAAGAACAGTGCCCAGAAAATGAGGAAAGCATCAGATCAGGTACAAAACTCCCAGTGTTTGGCAAATACAGACACAGAGCTACTGGAATCACCCGCTGAGGGAAGGCTCAGACCGAAACCAAAAATGATCCTGCTCCTGAGCAGCCCCCAAGACGTGACAGTTCAAGCACTTGTTTCCTCTACCATCAATCCAATTACTTCAAAATGCAAATGAGAGGGAGAGAAAAGAAATTAGAAAGCAAGCAAGAGGGTAAGAATGGGAGCACTGAGAAAATGGGAGTAGAAAAGTCTCTAGAGGGTTCTGTTCTGTAACAGGTTCCGTTAAGGATTTCCTCATGGCTTTGGGGATCAGTGCAACAAAAAGCTGCCTGGTTCATGTAGGCCACAGCTGGCACCCCCTGCAATGATTTCTCCTGGGAAAAGCAATAAACCAAGAGAAATTCTCAGTCATTTTGCCTATTCAAGTACCTAATTATCAGGCACAAACCCTGTTTTGCAGAAAGGCCGAAGAGCAGGGACCTCAGCCGGGAGGAGGAGGCATCTGCTACGAGTGAGGGGCTTGGAGAGGTGGAAGCAATTGCTCTGAAAGCCAGGAACTGCTCATCAAAATTAAAACAATCCAAGTGACTTTCCTGAACTTCAAGCCACTGCTGAGCTTGCCCAAAGATGAAAAATCCAATTGTCTGTTGTCTTTTCCCTCCTTTTGTCATTAGTAACTCCAGGAAGAGGTCGGTGTCCCTCAGAGGCAGAGCCAGCAATGGGATGTGCTGCCCAAAACTGGCACAGCATTTCATCGCTCTGCTCACCTCAGAAGCCAACTCACTTCACAGAATAATTTCAGAGCTTAAAGCTGAACTACTCACAGCCACCACTTGGTGAGACAGGCCTTTTTATGCAGAACCTTTCCTTCAATCAGTTTTTCTACCTGTGTTTTAATCCTCTATTGCTTCCCTCCACGCTCCCAGCTGAAGGCCTACCTGAGTGGCCCAGGAGAAATGGCAAGAACTTAAACCTCTTTTCACTTTCAGACCAGAAAGAGTCAAATGATCGAGCTGTAACTTAGTGAAACAGTCACAACAGAAGGGATTCATTATTGCCCAGGGAAGTTGTTGATGCCCCATCCCTGGAAGTGTTTAAGGCCAGGCTGGATGGGGCTTGGAGCAACCTGCTCTAGGGAGAGGTGTCCCTGCCCATGGCAGGGGGGTTGGAGCTTGATGATCTTTAAGGTCCCTTCCAACTCTGACCATTCTGTGATTCTATAAAATATATTCTGGAATAGTGAGTGAAGCTTTGCTCCAGTCATAGAAGAGAAAGCTGAGAAAGTACCAAAATGGGCCTTTAAGTTCTTGGGTATTTTTGTAGAGGGGGGAATGTTGGGGAGTGATATATCACCCATCTACACGTGAGGATACAGGCCATATTCAGCAGAGCTCTCTAGTATTTTCTTTATGTTCTCTCCTCTATCAACACCAAGATCTACTCATCTGCAAAACGCCAGGACGTGATCCAGTTCTAACACACCACCCTGGCCGTGACTCAAACAAGAGTCCGCCCCCCCTGTTTTACTAAAGCTTCAGCAGAACAGGTTTTTCACGCTCGGGTCTCTCCAACTTACAAGCTCCAGCACTTCTGGAAGCTCCAGGAGCTGGGCACTGACTCACCTGGAGCTGTGCTGCTGGCAGATTTACGTCAGCCACCATCTCCGTGCAGGGGTGCTCCACTTGCAGCCGGGGGTTCAACTCCAGAAAGTAGAAGCTGCCGTCCTGGCTGTACAGATACTCCACCGTGCCCGCGCTCACGTACCCCACCATCTTGGCAAGCTTCACTGCACACTGGGGCACAGGAAAGAAGAGTATTTGACTTTTTTTAATGGCATTCTTAAACATCCAAAAGATTCTAACAGGCCCGAGAACTGCTCAGAGAAAAGCATGTGGCTCAGGACTTGGGATTTCCAGGTTATCTCACTGACAATTTACAGAAGGTGGAGTTTGAAGCAAGTATTTATAATACTCAGCACTAAACAATTCATACAATTCCTGCAGCTTGCTTTTAACATGACAATACACATTTAAGCCACACTTCCCTCCTATTTTTGGGGTGCACACATTTTTGGAAGGGAGTTCTACAGCTGCTTGTCTGCACAAGGTGGGCTCAGTCAGTTTTGGACATGTGAGGGGCTGCTCACACTAAGCAGTTTAAGATGCTAGTGACAGGACGAGGGGGAATGGTTTTAAATTGGAAGAGGGGAGATTTAGATGAGATCTTAGGAAGAAGTTCTTTGCTGTGAGGGTGGTGAGGCACTGGAACAGGTTGCCCAGGGAAGCTGTTGCTGCCCCATCCCTGGAAGTGTTTAAAGCCAGGCTGGATGGGGCTTGGAGCAACCTGCTCTAGGGAGAGGTGTCCCTGCCCAGGGCAGGGGAGTTGGAATTTGATGATCTTTAAGGTCCCTTCCAACTCTGACCATTCTATGATTCTAAGACACACAGTCCTAAACTGCCCCTTTAAAAGAGTCAATAATACAGAATTCTTGGTAGTATCAAAACAAAAAATGAGAGTCCTGCCTGTTTCCAGAGTCTCACAAGGAAAAAGAGAACTTGCCAAGCCACTCTCACCTGCTCCATGTGCTCAAACACCACGGAAGTTGCAATGGAAGCAGGTGCTTCCTCAATGATCTTCTGGTGCCTGCGCTGCACGGAGCAATCCCGGCCGAAGAGCGAGATGGCGTTTCCGTACTGATCCGCCAGGATCTGCACCTCCAGGTGGCGGGACTGTTTGGCCAACCTCATCACAAAGATGGGAGAGCCTGGGACTTCAGCTTGAACCTACAACAGAGACAGAGCATCAACAGGCACACCGTGGTTTGTACACAGCTCTCTTAGTCACAACCATCCCACGGTAATTTTTTAACGAGGAACATGCATAATGTTTTCCCAGGCTGAAAATACCCTGGGTTCTCTTGGATGCAATTACAGGGCCGTTTCCATTCCTCTCAGCTTTCCTAAATAACCCAAAAACTAAAGAAGGCTCATACACCTCAGCATTTCTGAGTTACACTGCAGCTGCCTTCCATAACTGGGATTTATTCAGCACCTCTTATGATGTCTGGGCATCTGACACTGCACTGGATATGCAGATACACCGAAATCCTCCCAACATCCAGAGCAAAGAAAGCATGAACTCATGATTCAAAAGCAGCTGAGCAGGCTCTGATACATAATGCAGTATTTTTCAAGAATTTCCAACTCAGTGCCCTCAGAATCAGCCAACCCAAACACTGAGAACAAGACGGTACAAACCAATGGGCAAAGTTACCTGTCTAAATAGGTTGGGGAAGTCATCTGCATTGTTAACTTTCCTGATTCCTTTTCCTCCTCCTCCTTCAGAAGCCTTGATCATGACAGGGTAGCCAACCTCCTCAGCAGCCTGGTCAACACGGGCAGAAAAACATGGGTAAGTACAAAAAGGCAGCAGAATCAAGTTGAAAAGATCATTATTCCCCTCCTGATTTGTGTCCAGGCTTCCATCTCTGACTCTGTTTAGCAACCAGGACACGAATGGGATAGAAACCAAACATTCCAGTTTGAGAGAGTGCCTGGGGTTGGAAAAATCTGCAGTGATTTTGTGACTGCAGAGAACTCCAGCCTCCCACAGTCATCTCAAAATCCTCTGTCAGTGCTTCGTGCCATTGAATTTACAAATTCATTGGAAAGGCTTTCTGAAAATCATGAAGCTGGGTAACACAGGAAAAATCACACACTTCACTCCTCCTCTTCCCAAACCCTGTACTGTGCCAGGAGTATTTCTTATTCTAGAATTCTCCCTCAAAGGAAAAGTTAGTAAAAGATGACACCAAGTGTGAGGTCATGGGCCTTTATTAACACCTTCTTCCTGCGTTAAAGCAAAACCAGGAGAGAGCCCTTAATGAAATACAACTTTCTTCCCATAGTTTGTCTTTTTCTCCTAATTCCCACCTAACCCTGCAGTCTGGGACCAAAGATGGTGGGTGAATGGTCACGTTCCAGTTTCCAAGGCTCAGCTCTGTGAGGCTGACAGAATAGTTCTTGTTTGTGCTCCCTTTGAAATAAATTAAAGCCCTGGCTCTCCTCAGGTGTGAGTGCAGCAGGACCTCAAATACCTCCAAAAATAGCAGCCACCTACCCTCAGGCCATCATCCGCGTCTTTCACGTAGCCTTTTTCATAGAGCTCCTGAGGAACGTTCAAGATCCGCTTCTGGAGATCATTCTCCTGCCAGTCCACTCGAAGACCTGAAATATAAGCATGATCTCACATTCTGCTGCAAGGGTCAGGGAGAGCTCACACACCAGACACTGGTGAAACAAACAGTGCAGTTCCACAAGGAACTAGTCTGGAAACTTTTACAGGAGAGGAAACACAGAATGCAAACAGGTGTTTCTGTTTTCTGGGGAGCGGATCTTTACATCCACCAAGTTATACCCTCCTTCATCTACCTCATGCAATTCTGAGATACAGGTTGTTATTTACAGTCTTCTGGAAGCAGAGTATTGGCTATTGTGCTCCAAAACTACACGTTTCATGCTAGAAAAGGAGAGGCTGCAGCAGCAGCAGATACTGCAGCTGTACCACCAGACCAACAGCACGATGCCTACATTTTGCCTGACATATCCATATAAATCACAGGCACAATGTCTAAGCCTCAGCTAATACAAATCTGAAACCCTGAACAGATGGAACGTATCTTGAGACATCTCTTTGAGCACAGAAACTTCTGAAAGATTAGATGTGTTGCAGAAAAACAAAAAGAACAGAATAATCTTGACAAACACAGGGCGACTTCCTTCTTACCACTGCCGCTCCAGGGAAGGGTAGGAATGCCGGCTGTCTGAGCCACAATGGAAGAAGCAATTTTATCTCCTAAGGCCCACATGGCTTGGCTTGGAGGACCTGCAAAGAGCAAAATCAACGCGTGAGGAAGACACAAGAGAGATGAGACATTAGGGAAATGTCCAGAAATCTAACTTAGGTTCCATGTCAGAGGGATAAATAAACACTCTTAGCAGGGTTGCTGCACGTCACCGGTATAAATCAACATTTCTGAACCAAAACAGAGAGTGTGAGCTGCAACAGCCAGGAAACTAAAAGCCAACAGACTTTTCACCAAGGAGGAGTAAAAGGCCATAGAAAATACAGCGATGCAACCACAGACACATCACAACCACTTGGCAAGTGCTCATCCTGTTAAAGAAGTCTTGGCAAACTCAGCCTGAAGGCACCACTCTGTCCGTGTGTCTCAAAGGGAAGGCAGGTACCAGTAAATGGTACCAGAGGTGCACGTCACAGGCTACTGGAGTAATAAATCTGTGCCCTGATTTTACTTGAAATGTGGTTTGCACGGGACTGTAGTGTATGATGGGTAAGAGATTTAAACTGAAATTAAAATAAAGCCTTTAAATCCAACCCTCTTCAAATGTCCAAAGTATTTCTGCAGTTATGGCTCAACATGCTCCAGATAAAAAGATTTTCTAGAAGTCAGAACACGACACAACTATCCCCAGGGTATGTTCAGGCCATGACTTTTATCACAAGTCCATCTTTAGTTTTAAACACAGCACATGCCCAAAGCCTTACCCAGTACTCAGATCCAAGTGGCTCAGGAGATGAGACTCAGTGCAGCAACCACCTCCAGCACCCGGTTAACTACACTGCTCACAACTACAGTGCTCACCCACCGCTTCAGGGACTGCCCGGGGAAAACTCCCCTCTTTCCATAAAACCAAACTACAAACGCCCTCTTTAAAATGACAAGAGGGACATTCAGCTTTTGAAACAATCTCATCTAACAGCAATCTTTTCTGCTTTTTCTCATCTCACAATATTCAAAGAGATGTTGGAGAACGTGCCGCTTCTCCCATACAAGAACTATTCCCCGGCATAAGCCCAATCTTTATCAATTTTCATTAGCCTCAACGATTGGAGACAGACCACGCTGTTACACACCACAGCCTGCTCCTCTGACTGCTGGAAAGAACACACCATCAGTCTCGTACCAGCAAACCATACCCCATCGCTCTCATTTAGACTCAGGATTTCCTCCCAGCAAACCCTCCCATCTTAAAACAAGGCCCAGACACTCAATGAGCAGTGCATGTCCTCACCCATGAAAGCAATTCCATTTTTGTGGAGAAGTTCTGGCAGTTTTGGGTTCTCAGATGCATGGCCCCAGCCAGCCCACACAGCCTGCAGAAGAAAAGAACATTTTTTACTCTTTGTTTTAGTAAAACACGCAGATGAGGAGAATTAGAAAACGTGCAGATATTTCAAGTTTTTATTTTCCTTCCAGAAAACAGCCTCATAACATTCATAAAGCAGACCAGGCTCCTGAACTCCACGATATGCTTAGTTTAAAGGGCCAGTTTATTGCATTTTAGAGAAAAGTCAAAGGCAGCTCCTGGAGAAAGACACTGAAGAGGAAGTATGTGTAGGGAAGTCAAAGGGGGAAGGAAACCTTCTATCTCCCGCAGATATTCATACTGGGAAACCCACTGCATTGTAACATGCGTTGCCTTTTGGGTTTGTGTAGGTTTGTAGTTTCAATTTCTTTGACCTGTCTTTTTCCCCAGATAAACCAAGCCAGCTCCTGTTCTGAAAACTCTCTCTGACACTCCTCACCTGAACCGGAATCCGCTTTGCGATATCGAGAATGAGCTCCACGTTCGCGTAGTTGTTGTTGTTTGGTCCCCCTGGAACTGGGACGTAGTGATCTGCCATCTTAATATACTCTGCAAACACAAAGAAGGTCTCATTTAGGTTGCAAATTTAATAAATGGTAATTAGTCTAAAATTCCCTAAATCTACAGCACTGGAAGGACTTCATCTCCTCCCAGAAAAATCTGCTTCTCGACAGAATGTGATGCAGCGTGTGTACATTTGGCTTCTCCCACCCTGGAGGGAACAGGAGTCGCTGTAAGGAGAAGGTTGGGCAAATTCCCATTTCATAACTCACCAGCATTTGCTTTCAGATCCTCAGGAGTCACCATGACAACGAATCTGATCGCCCGCTCGTTTCGAAACATCTCGTAGGACCAGCGCCGGATGGACCTCATGCATTTCACTGCTGCGATGCCGTTATTTGCGATCAGCACCTGAGGACATTAGACACAGGGATGAGACAGAGTCTAAATGGCACAAAGCAGTAAACAATCATGAAAACAGTCCTTTCTCTGCAGATTCTCAGTCCAGTTCTGGGGCTGGGCAGCTCCCTTAGCCAGGGTTCAATTCAGCCAGAACACTTAACGGCCCATCAGTCAATTCAGAAATCAACTCTTGCTCAACCGTGAAGATTTTAATGTATTAACCTTTGTTTGGATTAAAGAGCAGAAGGGCCCATGGGAATAGACAGAACAAGTGGCTAAAACCCTGGAGAGCTGAAAGGAAGAGCCCTCACCTATTAAATGATTCTGTATTTTAAATACATTTCTTAGTGTTTTTTCCAGTCCACTTTTGTTACATCTGTCTATAAATCCTTTCATATCAGCACAGGTGGTACCTCACTGAATACTTTTTTGCCTGTCACACTAAGCTAAAACAACAGGATGTTTACTCATCACACATGAAATACAGTGGAAACACAATGATGACAGGCAGAAGTACAAATTCCAGGGTCAGGAATATTAATATTTTGATATCTGGACTGTACAGCCTTATACAGAGGGAAGTCACGGCTCAAGAGAAGGGCACAAACTACAACATGCTGAAATCAAAAAGGTCAGTAACTTACCTTTTCAATAACTTTATTCCCTCCAAACCGAGTCACAAATTCTGCTGGAGAAGCCACAGTGAAATCCCGCTGGACATCAACTTTCTTCCTGTCCCGGCCTTGCTTTACAAGGTGCAAACCAGACATACTGGGCCTGAGGAGATTGGGGGAGACAGAAAAAGGCAGCGTGGCAGTGCAGAGGCACACAAATACAACAGAGTATGTGAATAATGTGTAAAGTTCCCCCTGACCATTTTCCTCAAGCAGAATCTCTCCTTGCCTCCAACCACTATGGCCTGGTCCCCAGTTTTTCATAGAATCATAGAATCATAGAATGGTCAGAGTTGGAAGAGACCTTAAAGATCATCAAGTTCCAACCCCCCTGCCCTGGGCAGGGACACCTCTCCCTAGAGCAGGTTGCTCCAAGCCCCATCCAGCCTGGCCTTAAACACTTCCAGGGATGGGGCATCAACAGCTTCCCTGGGCAACCTGTTCCAGTGCCTCACCACCCTCACACCAAAGAACTTCTTCCTAAGATCTCATCTAAATCTCCCCTCTTCCAATTTAAAACCATTCCCCCTCATCCTGTCACTACACTTCCTGACAAAGAGTCCCTCCCCAGCTCCAGGGATAACTGTTTTTTCACTACATTTGAGTTATCTGGAGAAATTCCAGTCATGCCTATAGATAAACAGGTACAGATCTGTTTACTGTATATTGCTGCCCAACACAAACCAGGGCTCCACAATGTTGTTTTCAATCCAGCTCGGAAAGCTGGAAAGTGAGATCAATGTCTTCTGGCTCTGGTAAAACTCCACAGGGAAATCCAATTGGGGAACCACAGCAAATAAACCTCCAGCTGCAAATGAGAGACTCCGTGACTGGCTACTTAAAATCATCTGCCAAGAATTCTCCACCATCCAGTCTTTAATATCTTCCTCAAAAGTTCTGGGAGCTAGAGGACAAATTAATCACGTTACTTCTCCCACAAACAGTGAGAGCCAGTTTTGTGCCCGACAAGATCCACTCTCTGCTCTGCCACCGTCTTTCTGCGTGGGAATGGGAGTCACTTCCCTTTCTTATGGTTCAGCTTCCACGGAAAACACACACAGATACATCACTCTTTGCTTTTGCAAGGACCATGTGGTCTCATTTGCTAAAAGGTGAAATTATAAGAGCAAACTCAGTAGAAAAGCAAAGTCCTGCTCCTCACACTGTGCATCCACCACAGTGCAGCAGGACTGGGCAAATAACAAGGCTTATTATTATTATTATTATTATTATTTTTATTCTTATTATTATTATTATTATTTTAAAGGCCCTGCAACTTTACCTCTTGGGTCACCCCAGAGTTTACCCATTTTTCTCACTGCATTTAGCATGCTTTTCTTAACAGCTTCATTCCACAAAGTCCTTACCCCACCATCACACAGGGTTACAGAACCTTCCTGCAGGAAGGCCAGATGAATACTGGGAAGGCATTTAACCAACTACTCAGCGCTTTGGAAAGACCCAGCAGCAGCCAAGGAGGCCAGCACCACTGCAGTGGTGGGGTACCCACCAGCATGCGTGCCCAGGAGCCACACGGGCCCTGCTGGCCACCCTTTGGCCATGGGAAACCCGTCAGGAACCTCTGGCCTAATCAGCTGCTGATGCCATTGAGCAACTCCACTGGGAAATGGGATGGGATGAAGCAGAAAGTAACTAGAATTGCTGGAGGAGAAGGAAAAACCAACCTAAGGACAAGGCAAGTCATGTAGAGCATCTAGAGGTCTCCTTTTAACCACAGCCACCAAGGGCGGGTAGGCCCAGAGCTGTAGCTGTGAGGTTGACTGCCAATTGATAAAGGTAGACACCACATCCTGGTACAACCAACTCGGATCTGTAGTTTGTACTAGCACAGAAAAAGCATCTTTCAGATAAGGCAAGATGAGTGCCCAGATCTCACCATCAAGACTTGTTTCTCTACCACACAGAGGATGGAGTGGATCCTTCCCTTTCTCCCTGCTTTTGTGTGCGCCACCTGCTTTGATGACACCCTCCTGTGGCACAACCCCAGCTTTGTGAGGATTTCTAGAACAGTGAGAAAGCACGTTTACAGCACTTGAAATTCAGCCCCATGTCCTGTGTTAACACATTAACCTTTCTCTCCCACATGTGAGATATTCCCATGACAAAAGGCCAGGCTGGTGGAGAACTTCAAATTATAGAACTTGCAAATGCTGAGCTTAACTGGGAAGTGAAAACCAGTGAAAGAGACTGAAGAATCCACGAAGTCAAGAGCAGATGAAGGAAAAACAAGATTAATAGGGTGATTTTAAAGCATACTGTAAAAAATAGATACCTATCAAAACTAAAACTAGATGCCTGGTGGTGTTCTGGGACATAGAGATGGCTGTACCAAGTCAGAACAAAGTATCTCCAAGTCAAACAGCTTGTCTCAGAGAAGAGCTGCTAATTGGTATCCAGAGAAGGGCATCAGAACCACAGGTGTGGAGAGGCTCTTCCCCTGGAAACTTCTCCTTGCTCCACGAGCTGCACTTTCAGAGACAGACATTGTCATCCAACTTAAAACCTGGCACTATGAGCAAGATTTCCCAAACTGCTCTGTGATAGTCTCAGTCCAGGAATTAAAGGACAGGAGCCAAGAGGCAAGAAAGAGAGGAAAGGCAGTAGTTAAGGTTGAATTTCTACTAAATGTGGGTATTTAAAGAGGGTCAGAATCTACNTGCTTTTGCAAGGACCATGTGGTCTCATTTGCTAAAAGGTGAAATTATAAGAGCAAACTCAGTAGAAAAGCAAAGTCCTGCTCCTCACACTGTGCATCCACCACAGTGCAGCAGGACTGGGCAAATAACAAGGCTTATTATTATTATTATTATT
>VXBW01006617.1:183880-200105 GCA_013400375.1 Thinocorus orbignyianus
AAAAAGCATCTTTCAGATAAGGCAAGATGAGTGCCCAGATCTCACCATCAAGACTTGTTTCTCTACCACACAGAGGATGGAGTGGATCCTTCCCTTTCTCCCTGCTTTTGTGTGCGCCACCTGCTTTGATGACACCCTCCTGTGGCACAACCCCAGCTTTGTGAGGATTTCTAGAACAGTGAGAAAGCACGTTTACAGCACTTGAAATTCAGCCCCATGTCCTGTGTTAACACATTAACCTTTCTCTCCCACATGTGAGATATTCCCATGACAAAAGGCCAGGCTGGTGGAGAACTTCAAATTATAGAACTTGCAAATGCTGAGCTTAACTGGGAAGTGAAAACCAGTGAAAGAGACTGAAGAATCCACGAAGTCAAGAGCAGATGAAGGAAAAACAAGATTAATAGGGTGATTTTAAAGCATACTGTAAAAAATAGATACCTATCAAAACTAAAACTAGATGCCTGGTGGTGTTCTGGGACATAGAGATGGCTGTACCAAGTCAGAACAAAGTATCTCCAAGTCAAACAACTTGTCTCAGAGAAGAGCTGCTAATTGGTATCCAGAGAAGGGCATCAGAACCACAGGTGTGGAGAGGCTCTTCCCCTGGAAACTTCTCCTTGCTCCACGAGCTGCACTTTCAGAGACAGACATTGTCATCCAACTTAAAACCTGGCACTATGAGCAAGATTTCCCAAACTGCTCTGTGATAGTCTCAGTCCAGGAATCAAAGGACAGGAGCCAAGAGGCAAGAAAGAGAGGAAAGGCAGTAGTTAAGGTTGAATTTCTACTAAATGTGGGTATTTAAAGAGGGTCAGAATCTACGGCACGGCAAGGAAGGAGCACAGTCCACCAGGTTTATTCATTGCAGGTTTATTGAGAGTAATCTCAACAAAAACAGAAAAAAAAAAGATTAAAATCTTGGGGTCAGAATCTGTGAAGGTGTATGAACACGAACTATCCCACCAGGCTGATATTACTCCACACACAAAGACACTGCTACAGATAGAATTTCAACAAACCCAGAATAATGCACAAGCACCAGTTAAAAGCAAGCAGAGTTCTGTTTGATTTGTGCCAGTAAGCACAACAGGAGCATGAAGTTTATTTACTAACAAGCACAGGCTGCACATTATAAAACAGGAGAGACTTTTCTCTCTTTGCAGGGCAGAAGCTGGGCAGCAAGGAAGAAAACACGGAGCTCTAAACACAACAGAATAAACGCTGAGTTAGTAACAGTCCTCCCTACCAACCACCGGGTCACAACCGCAGCGTTCCATTGTGCCCCAACTTTCAAAACACTCATTTATCTTCAGTTTTGAGAGGTTAGAAGTTATGCAGAATCCCAAACTCCAACACAGATCCCCCAGCTAAGATGTATTCTAGCATCTTTCTCAGGGATGGCATGCGCAGACATCTCCTGGCAACTGGCGAGGTTTCAGAGGATAAAATTAACATGGAAAAATATCAGTCTGCATTTCCAGCGCGGAGCCTTGATCCCAGACTGCTGCTGCCAGGAGAAAACGATCATATCTGCAATTCTTACCTTTGCAGCATGTGATATCTCATTTCCTGACCCTGCTCTGCAGAATCCTCCATGCTGTCTCACTGAAGGAATTAACAGATTTCGGGCTCGCTTATGACTTGTCTAATGCAGCTGACGTTATTTTATATTCTTTTTCCCCCTAATACTGCAGCTCAAAACCCAGCAGGAGAAAGCTGCAAAGAATCTTGAGTGCTTCTCCTCGAGGCACTAGCACTTCTCAGATTGCTTCAATCTTTTTAACCTTTGTCCCTTCGCTTTCCGCCACCCCTCTTCTCAGTCACTCTTCCTGTGACGCAGCGCGCGCAGCCCGGGGAGCAGCTCTCCTCCACCGCGCCCGGAGGAAAGCAGCTGATCAGGAAAGAGGGAAAAAAATGATCCAGAGCTTACGTCAGGAGAATTAACGCCCCGCACGCTGCTGAACCCTGGGTTCATGCTCCCCACCACGGCAGTCACCGCGTCCTCCCCCCACCCTCCCCGGCGCTCCGTCACATCCCAAGGAGCTGCTCAACAGCGAGCACCTCCCCGGAGCAAAGGAGCAGCCACGGGGGGCCATGCTTGCCTGAAAAATCCAATCAAGATGTAGGATTTCTCCTATGAGGACAGGCTGAGAGAGCTGGGGCTGTTCAGCCTGGAGAAGANGGGATTTGCAGGAGGGGTGGGGGGGTGGCAGGGGAAGCATTTCCAGGGCTGCAGAGAAGGAAGAAAGGGGCGGTTTGCAGAGGCACGGGGCACAGCGCTGACCCAGCCATGGGACAACACTGGACACCAGTGTGGAAGCTGGGAGACCCTGGACAAGTCACTCAGGTTTTCTGTGCCTGTTTCTTCACTTATAAAATGGAGATGAGAGCACCCCAAGTGATATAAGAATAAAAAGCCCCACAAGCAAGGTGCTACAGCTCTGCAGGGCCCCGTAATATCACCGGAGAAAGGAAGAATGTTTACTGAGTATTGAGCACATGGGAAAACACAAACTGTAAATGTGAGGGTAGGGAAAGAATAAGCTCTGGCAAGGACTGCAGCAACACAGTGATGATCAAACCTGGGCTGGAACTAGACATAGAAATTGGATTAGTTTTAAATTTCATAGAATTTTTGTTGAGGTTGGAAAAGACCTTTAAGATCATCAAGTCCAACCTTCATCCTGGCTCTCCCAAGTCCACCACTAAACCATGTCCCTCAGCACCACATCTACAGGTCTTTTAAACAGACACCTTTAAGTTTCACTACGTTTGGGTCTGTTCTGGTATAGCACAGCTTTTATTTGATGCAGACAGACTCCAAGAGTCTGGGTAAAGCCATGTTGTCACCCAGGAGAGGATCACTCAAAAGAAAGGGGCAAGTACCCAGAGGGAAAGTGTCACCCTAAGGTGATGACAGCAGGTAAACCCAGCCCTGAAGGGCAAGGTGAGGTCGCTGCGGGAGAGAGGAACTAAGAATAGCAGGGGTGATAGGAGCAGTGACCGACACAGCGAGTGCCATGTGTCTGATAAAGTGCAGGCAGACAATTCCCAGCGGATCCGATTTCTCCGGGCATTGTCAGCTGAAGGGCAGAGGGGACAGCGACACACCGTGGCAGTGAGGACAGTCACAGTGGGAATAAAGCTCTTCACCAGAAGAGAGACCAGGGAAAGAACAGTCTCAACACACAAAAAAAGCCCAACATTACATATCTACCTAATAACTCAATGCCTCTCTCACCTCTCAGCTTTTTTTCTTCTTTGAAGAACTACTCAACTGTGAATTTTCCCATTTAATTCATTTTAAAACAGAAGTATGGAGGAAAAAGCAAGTTGTCTTGAACTATTTTCCAGCATTGGCTCCATCCTGAGAGGTCTCCAGTGCCAGAACCCCACTCCCAGCCCGACAGAGAAACTGGGGTCCCAGCTCCCACACCCTGTCACACACTGCTCCAGCCATGGGACTCTGCTCATCTCGGTTCTCCGGGCTCCTGCTTCCCTTCACATCTGCTGGGAGGCAACCACAAACCCACCCCTCCAAAGCAGCCAGCAGAAGGGTAGAGAATCATGAACCTACACACTCTGCTTGATAAAAATCTGTCCCCCTTTCTCTTCTGGTCATCACTGCATAAGACCAGCAAAACCCAACAGACATTCCAAAACTCTGCTGGGTAAGGATTTCATGTGGAAAGTTATACAGAATCACAGTTAGAGTTGAAAGGGACCTTAAAGATCACCAAGTTCCAACTCTCCAGCCCTGGAAAGGGACATCTCCCACTAGAGCAGGCTGCTCAAATATATTCCATCATTTTCAAAATAAAATACTTGCATGATCCATTAGGTTCCATTAGATTTCCTCAGATTTTGATCCTGATTTGCGATTAAAATACACTCTGTATAAATGAAAATTTTATTTTTCAGGTTTTTTGGAAATGGTTCCCCAAATATCCACCTGTGCTCCAAGAAAACCCCACCCACAGTCCCCGATTCAAACTGCTTCTGACCCTTGTAGCTGCGAGGAATCCAACCCTACGTGTACACACAGCCTGATGCAAGAGGAGCAGGTTGAGCATCGGTGAAAAACATCCACGGTGCCTTCTGCCAGCTGAATTCCCTGCTACGGAACCCACGGACACCGTTTGCTGCAAACATCCCTACAAAAACAAGCTAGAGGAGGCTGTGCCGTTCCGAGGCGATACTTCCCATCACACACACAGCACTACAAAGCTCCTTTCCCAAACATAATACCACTCAGAATGGCAAATTCCCCATGAAAGCCATCCCCTCAGGCCTGCTGGCAGACAAAAGGAAAGCCTGCGCAGTTCTCCTCTGCTCTAGCTTCCCAGGGAAAAAAAAAAGCCAGGAGCAAAGCATTTGTTCCAGACACATACCTGACGCACATCGCAGCCAGGAGCCCGCATCCATCCCAGCACTGTGACATGCCAAGCGCTCCCGGTGACGTAGCAGTTTATTCCAAAGGCAGGGATGCATGAGCCAGCTTGTTGGAAAGGCAGCCTTAAGGAGACTGCAGCACACACACACACACACACACACACAGAAAGGAGGGTTTTTCTCCCCCTCTCTGGATCAGGCCTGTAACGAGGTGTGGAGAGAGGGCAGCTCTCAACATCCATCTGGGCTTTATGGTTTGTAAATATGTACGGACCGATGCGGACATGGATTTGATCTGGGAGGTGAGACTCAAGCCAGTTGAAGCATCCGGAAGATCTGCTCTGGTTTGAGATCTGTCCCTGTAAACTATTCCACATAAAAAAGGCAGAGAGAAAGAGCAAGCACATACACAGTCCAGCCCAGCAGGACTGAATTCTGGAGCTGGAGTAAATGGTTTACTACGGCTCGGGTAACGGGCACCGCGGGCTGCGACCGGGACTGATTCACAGACAGAGCTTGCCTGCCAGTTTAAAGAGACAGAACAGCTGGCTCTGAACACAGACACTGCCAGAAACCAGTACTTTTCAACCTATAAACCAAAACAAAACCAGACTCAGCTCAGCTCTGACAAAGGACAGAGCCTAAGGATTTCAGGAAATTAAATAAAGGATACAGCACGAAAAACCAGCAGCCCTTTTCCTGCTCCCTGGCAAAATAACTTCACTTTCATGCTAATGCTGATTTTCAACGGCCACCAAGGCAGGTCTTTAGCCTAAAGCAGTGACTTTGCTTCCAAAATTACACAGCCCAAACTGGCACAAGCTGCCAGGATTCCTCTCAAATAACCAAATAACAACAGCTGCAATAGAGGCAGATTTGAAGCATCAAGACCTTTGTTTGTCAGGCATTTTCTTTCCCTAAATCACAGATCTGGGTTTCTTCTGCCACAGGGTATGCATTCGGAACTGGCTCATCCCTGCAGGATGCACACACCAAATCACTGCTGCTCCCTGCCAGTCCCAAAGCAACCCCACAGCTGTTATTATGGGAGGGAACCTGATGATTTGAAGCTCACTGAGCTCCTCTGGATCACACTCTCATGTACTACGATCAAAACCTGAGGCTCTTCAACAAAACCCGTGACCCATTCTCTCTCCGGCTGGTCCTTCCAGGGTATTCAGCACTCAAACCCCTCTCTTCTCCTTCAGATTTATCTTTCAGAACCCATTTCTTCATCATTTCCTTCCCACTTAGATCCACGGCACGAAATTTTCACCCCTCAAAAATATCCAGTGAATCCAAATGTCAATTCGAATAAACAGCCAAATTTAAACCTGATTGATATCCGCACTCCAGTTCCTAAAACCCCAAAGTGCTGAAAGATCTTTACTTTTACTTCCTCATGAAGTACAAAATTCCCCAGGCTCCTGCAGGAACAGCCTAACACTTTCCAGGTCAAGCCCTGCCACCAAGATAAAAGTTAACAACAACAACAGTCATAGTTCTGCAACTGAGAGGATTGAAGCCTCTGGCAAGGAGCCTTCCCAGCTCCCTGTGACAAAGTTCAACCATTTAACAGGACCTGACCTGCACGAAAGAGAGAATACACAGTTTTTAACAACCAGAATTAAGGGAGTAGGAGGGGAGTTTTGCAGGAAATTTATCACTGAAAGAGGTTTTGCCTCGTGTAAGAGAACATAGCCCATTTCAGCAACTCCTCTTACAGACAGAGCCACGATACGGAGTCAAGAGTCACCTTCACTGCCTGCCCCGAGCTGGGCAAGAAGCAAGGGCATTCCCCAAAATACAGGAGGGGGCCCTAAAGCATTCTGATAGGGATTCCCTCTTTTCAACTGGAAATATCAGCTACAGAAGCAAGTAGGAGACACCGTCACCGCTGTGGTATCTCAGCCAATCTTTGCAACATCTCCCTACAACTGACTGAATGCAGAGCTGTTTCCCACGTTAACTGAGGTCAGAGGGAGTAAAATATGTTACAGTAAAATAAGAAAGCTAATTTTGAGAGGTATGCAGATGAAAAGCCCTTTAAAGTGCACTAGTTGACTAAAATGTTATAATTCACAGATTATAACCAGAAACAGCTAGGAGTCCAGAACACCTTACAACCTTCCTCTTTTTCAACAGATACAGGAAGAAATTCAGCTTCTCACTCCAGGTGGATGAAGCCCAAAATCTAAAACACAACATCAGTGGTCATAAAGGCACCAAAAGGGAACTAAATCCTTTCTTCTGGCAGGGTTTCCTTGAGGATGCACAGCTTTATTTCAACAACTTGCAGAAACATGCAACACCAGTATCACCCTCCTACATCTGCTGAGCCAACAGCAATTGATCGTACGCAAAGGCCAACGTCTCGGCAAGCTGCAATTCCAGGTTCATTAACGGCCTCCTGGTCCCTGAGACACAGCAAAACCTCAGCAGCACCATGGTAACTGAGAGCACAGGCAGCAGAGCAGGAGTCAGGAACAGGAAGGAATCAGTTCAGCAAAGGAGAGATCCCTGTGGATGCAGCAGCAGTGGGAGCACCAGCCCAGGCGACACTGGAGATACTTGTACTTCTGCACCCAAAAATCACAGCAGCACTTATCGTTTTACAAGATCAGTGCCCCACAGTGTCATCTCCCAACCACAAACAGTTGGAAAATATATTTTTTTTCCCTTTAATTCACAACAAGCTCAAAAGGATCCTTTATTACTTTCAGTTCTCTGTGCAATCACTTCACAACTGGTTTCTAAGCAGGCCCCTGTCCCGCTGCCAGGCCGGGCACACTCAACACGCTCCTGTCCCCAAACTGAGGCATTCTTCCAAAATTCCTCTAATAGATTATCAGTTCTTCTTAAACATCTCAGTAATTTGCAGAGACTATTTACTGAGAAGTGCAAACACCGTCAGGTGCTAAGGGCTAAAGCCTCCCCCATGGGCTTAACGTCAGAGGCAACAGTTGAGCTGCTTCCAAAAATTTGGCTTTCAGTTGATGCAAGTGGATTGTCAGGTGTCGCCGTACAGCCCTTTCATCGCTTATGAAACCAGAGCCCAGAAGACATGCAGGATTTATTCTATTTTAAACAAGGATTTGATACGAGATCCCACCTTTGAAGCTAGGAATTAAATTTAGCAATAGTCAGGAACAATTTATTAAAACAAAACAAACAGACCCAAAGTATGTTCCAAGCGGCGTTTATAGAGAAGTTGCTTAATTTACCACTAAAACCTGAGAAAGGAGCACAGTAACTGTCTCACATCACTACCCAACAAGCAAAAACTGCATCCTGACAGGACCACTGCCTTCAGCTGGAAGTCGGAAATTCCTGAACTCGAGGACAACACCATTATGCCTTGAAGCAAAAAGATTAAGAAAAAAAATTGTATGCTTGGCTTTATGGGGCAAAATGCAACAAAAAGTGAGTTTTGTTGATGTAGATTTTTCTTCAAGGACACTTGTTTCCATGTTATATTCTACAACTAACAGAGTAAGGAAGGCATTTACATGGTTTTTATTACTGATATTCTTTAAATAAAGCACAGATACAAGAAAAGAATCGGAAGGTTTTAGCGTGCAAGGTTACTCTTCCAACACACCATCTCTGCTAAGTGCCGATGTTCCAGGCACCAATTTAAAGTTCATTATCAGAGTGGGGATTTCTCAATCCTACAAAGTAGCAGCCAAATGGCACAATCAAAGGTCTTCGTAGATCCCCAGTGGTGTGGAAGCCTTTGGTGTACAACCTGTCCCAGCAAGACCGTCTTTAGCAACAGCACAAACACTTAACAAGATCAATAAGGTGATAGATGGGAGAACACAGCGCACACACGCTCCGCATGCTCGAGTGAAGAAACAGGAGCTGGCACTGGTGGGACTGCCCATCGCCGGGTCGGGGTGTATTGATCAGACATCCCATGATAAGGCTCTCAGCAACGTTTTCCAGCCCAGCCAAGAGACCTGCAAATCCCAGGCACTGAACACACACCAAACAGCCAGCTGAGGCACCCGCGCTTCAGGAACTGGCAATGTGATGGCTGTTCTTACAGATTTCTAAAAGCAAAAGGGAAGAAGCAAAGCCTGTCCCTATGGGTACACTCACAAACCCTTCCTCAGCTGACTAAACTCTAGATTTTAGACATAATTCTTCCCTGAGAAGGGCCTCTCTGCAGCAAAGCCCCTCCCTTCACATACAAGTCATCTCCATCTTTGTCTGACCAAAATTTCCTGGGTGAAACTAACCAGCAATAGAAAGATCTTTGGCAACTTCTTCTAAAAGATATGCTCCCTTGGACCTGCACCTTGTTTGAGGTGCTGGTCAAACTGTACAGAACTCCCCACGAATTTATCTTTGTCACTTCAGAAACTATTGTCCATTGGTGACCACCAAAAGGAAGCTGGACAGAACACCTGTGTTCCACTAATTCACTGTCACAGCGTGACTTCAGGCAAGTTGTTGGACTTGTCCTTCTCACAGTTTCTCCATCAGTAAACATTGTTTGGAAATGTTTTGATGAAAGGGACTACCATCCTGGAAAACTATTTCAATGCTTTATCTTGGAAAAACAGCCTATAACGCTGTAACAGTGTTATTTTTTTTTTATTATTTGAATTGGCATTTCTCTGCAATTTAACTGAAAGTCAAGTACCCTCAAAGGAGGGAGCCAAAGTAAGCAAGTTACGACAGAGGCGCCCAAGGTCGCGCAGGGATTGCGTTAGGCCTGGCTCTCGGAGGCCAAGCTTTGCCTGAGAAGCTGCTGGGTTTTCTTGCTCTGCTCTTGTCCGTTACCAGACTAATGGCTGTGTGTTCATCCAGTTTCTTCCCTTCCTAAAATACCCATTGTTACAGGGTTCAGTCTTTCCTTGCTTCAAAATTAACCTTTTGTGCTGCCAAATTATTATAAGTGGCAGTCACTGGAAAGGTAATCCCATTTAAATTTGAGTTAAGATTCTACATCTATTACTTCCAGCTGGCTAAATGTGTCCCCAACAACTCTGTCAAGTATGGATCCCTATCCCCCTTCTGCCCCAGCCCAAAGAGTCTGCTACAATTTGTTTTCAGTGGTTGTCTCCCCAAAGCAGGCCAGGAATCACCAGTAAAAGGACGCATGGAAATTCCTAGCTCTGCACAAGTGAAGACAGCAACCACACAGAAGAACAAGCTGAAAGGATCAGCAGGTTGTATCAACATCTACTACTTGTCAGGAAAAGCCTTTATGGAAGTAAGCACTTCTCCCAAAGCAACAAAGTAAAGGTACTGAGGGATCATTCGTCTTTTCTCTAACCATCAACAAAATTTCCTCTCTCCAAAACAAAAAAAAGTAACATTCCATGGATATGGAGTCATTGATCCCACCCTGGGGTACTGCCAACAAAGCAGCAAATCCCATACGAAGACTAAATGAGCAAATAATATCCTTGTTCTTAACAAACATGGCCCAACTAAAAGACATGAGCAAGTGAAAACTTTAAAGATCTCCACCAGCACATCTCAGTTCTCTGAAAGACGGGACAAAAGATGGGCAGAACAAGCAAGAAGCAAGCCCAGGGTAACACCCAGCAGCTGAGAAGTCCAAGAGGTGCTTCAGGAATTAAGGCACAGACATTTCATTAAAACCAATGGAAAAGAGAAGGTTTTGACGCAGGTAAACACACCAGAGTACATTTAGAAACACAATGCCCAAAGATGCACAACAAAAACATCTGAAGCCAAACACAGGTATAAAGTTGGAACTTTGGATTATCTTTGGAATGGAGGGGTAAAAAAACTGAAGACTGAATCCAAGAGCTATTTCATCCCTACCTCATATGGCTTGCCAGGCCATCCTGAGCGTTAGGAAGTCCTAGATCTGAAAGGGAATCGGAGCAGACAGATGCAGGCGACAAAGACCTCTCTTTCTCCTCCAGCAGATCCAGTTTCACCAAGGAGCTTGTCTCATCTTCTGAGTTATCCTCTGACACAGAGCCAATGATAAAGCGAGAGTGAGGGTTCATTTCCACGGGTTTACTGGGTTGGGAAGACTCTTCCATGGCTCCTACAAATTGGGCTCTCAGCACTGTACGGGGCAGAAGAAAGCGAAAAGACAAAACCTGAGGTTAATACCTGCTGCTGCAGGACAAAGAAGAGGACAAAGCAAGGTTCACTTCCGATAAGAAAGGCAATGTTAAAACACCACAGCTCAACCCAGAGAGGAGTCCCGGATCAAGAACAGCTACTTCTGCTGTAATCATTGACTTTTCTGTTTGCACAAGGACTATGGGATCAAAGCAGCTGGTCACTCTGATCTGCTGCGGAACCTGCTAGTTTAGATACAGCTACAGGAGTCACTTAAAGAAAAAAAAAAAAAAAAGGAAAGAAAAAAACCCACATACAAATGATGACTAGAAATCCAAAATTTTTGTTGAACTGTTACACTTTGGTTGGTTAGTTCTTGACTGGACATGGGCAACCTGCTCTAGTTGACCCTGCTTAAGCAAAAGGTTCACTAGATGATCTCCAGCAGCCTTTCTGTGATTCTGTGATTAAAAAATGTATATTTTGACAGCAACTGAACACTGGGATTCATTGTGCTGAGTACTGCACACAGGGTTATCAACTACTATTCAAATAATGAATCTGATTGGTCAAAAATGCCCTTTTCCCAGCTCTTCTGAGGTGTAGGACACATTATCTCTTACATTTTTTCAGAGGACCTCATGTTTCTTAGGGTTCTTATAGGAACAGGAGCTGATCTACCAAACACTGGGGAGCAGATACAGCTCACTGGCCACGAGGGGCTGGGCAAGACCCAAGATCTCAGAAAACAAGCCCATCTCCAACTGTGGTCAACAGCAGACACTTGGGCAAGAGAAAAAGAATAGGCTGAAAATATAATTTGTCTCCCCCAAATTCAGTGTTGTTCCAACAGGGAATGAATGCATTTTCTCCAAAATTAAAAACAATAATAAGTTATGACTGAGAATGAGCATGACAGATGGAGAAAACAAAGGAGCACCTCGCAGCACCAACACAGGTGATATGAGGAATAAGCATTTGATATGCCCTGCTCTGCCCAGCTCTGCTGCACTTACAAGATAACGACACACAGCTGGAAATTATAAAATTAGGAATGTACTAACCTCGTGTTATTCTTGCAATCTGATCAGTTATCCACTTCCAAAACGAACTGGAAAAGAATAAACAAGTTGTTATTATTACTATGATGATGATGATGAATACTTTGTGCATGCTTTCTGCACTATACAAATCTTGGAACACAAAACTTGTCTGGAAGAAACCCACAGTTCCAAACCAGCCCGGGCTGCTTCCCTCCAGTCACAGAGGAAACGGAATAGAACCTGTGACGTTAAGGCCAAGCTGTGGCACCCCCTGCCAGTCCATCGTGCTGGCAGCTTCTGAGCAACATGTTAGCACACACCTGACCATCCCGGGGATATTTTTAGTTCTGTTTCTAAAAGAAACTCTGCTTTCTGCCAGTGCCATCTACTTCTGGCTGACTATTTTTTTCTCCGTCAGCTCTGATCTTCTGAACCCACTGCGTTCAGAAGGGTTCAGCCCTTCAGCCAATTTCAGCTGCATTTGATGGTCAGGAGTAAATCCCAATGATACTCAGAGATCCCATGAAAAACTGGTGGCTGGAAGACACAGCTGGCACATCATGTTTTTACATTAAAAAACCCCAATAGTTAAGCAAACTATGCCACAGTAACACAGACATGGAGGAGACAAGGGGATGATTGTCTCAGGACCCTGTTCTCCCAACTGTGCAGAAAGCACTGGTTTGATACCTGTAACTCTCCCATCCCAAACTGCTGGGAAAACCTCGTCAGTCCTGCTAATTATAGCCATGTCATGCCAAGTACAGGGATGCAGCATAATTGGTTTGATATGAACACGACAGCTTCCATCCGGTACACGAGCCAAACTGGCCCATGTTCTAACACAAACAGGACATGATGGTAGTTTTAATTAGAGCACAGACAGGGAATTTTATAGAGAGTGCAATCCTCAAACACCACGCTCTTCCTCTTCATGGCTAACTGAGAATTAAAAACTGATCCAACTGGCTCATGCACTTTTACCATGCCTGTAACTGACTGCATTATTTAGATCAAACCCCGTGTTGACATCATTACTCCCACAACCTCCAGTTTCACCGGGGCCACAGGCAGTTCATTCTACAGAGAAGCATTTAACCATTTTATGACTGAAAAGCCACAAATATCTGGCCAATGTAGGCATTTAAAGGGTGGATCAATCTCTCTTTTTTGAGGCTAGAGAAGGGGAAGGAGACTGTAAAGTCTACATACCTATGTGTGACATACCAAAGCTTTACCATATAGGAAGATTTCTTTAACTGAAATGCTTAGGCCAGGCTTATAGCTCAGGCAGCACAAAGTTTAATCAAATTTTGTTTGTGCACATGAACACGAAGACAGTATTTACGTGTATATTTATCCTGGCATCAGATCACTTCTAGAGAACTTCATCCAGACGGATTTACTGTTGGCACGATCATCGGTGCTGAAGAATCTGGGATGCAGCCAATCTAACTTCAACCCTTTCTTAATGAAAAAAGCCTTTTTCTAATTTCAGGAACTTATAAGTTAATAAGCAAGTTGCAAGGCCTTTTGGCCTTTTTTTTTTTTTTTTAACCAAGCAGAGAGGGAAACAGAGGAACAGTGAAGTGTTTCACTCAAATGCCCCAAGAGAAAGCACCAAACCAATGCCAAGGCTCCTGATCCCCAATGCCAGGCTCAAACAATTTGACTCAAACATCTTGTTTGTACAACTCCAGTCAGAAGCAGTAAATTATCCATGACGCCACACACAAGTCCATTTACCATCGCACTTCCAGCCCCTCATAGTCCAGCCCCAAAGTCATGCATTCCACTAAAGTTTTGCAATCAGCTGGTAACTCAAAATTACACTGAATTAGACATAAGCTCCGCTTGTTCTCAGTGGGCTGAAATGCATTATTCATATTTAAATTAATTTCAGCATTGTCATGGAATCAGGAAATTGTCAAAGTTGGAAGGGACCTCTAGAGACCATCCAGTCCAACTCCCCTGCTAAAGCAGGGTTGCCCAGAGCACATCCCTCAGGACTGCATCCAGGAGAGGCTTCTTGAAGGTCTCCACAGACTCCACACCCTCCCTGGGCAGCCTCTGCCAGGGCTCTGTCACACCAACCATAAAGTTTCTTCTCATATTTGAACAGAACTTCCCATGTTCCAGCTTGTGCCCGTTGCCCCTTGTCCTGTCACTGGGAACCACTGGAAAGAGTCCATCCTCCTTCAACCCACCCTTCATATACTTGTAAGCATTTGTCTGGGGGCAAACGTAGACTTTCTCAGAGATCTCCTCACTGAAGCCTTTTGCTTTCAATGCTGCAAATGGAACACACAAGTCTCACCAAACCTCTGCATTTTGTGTTCTCTATAGTTTCTAACACAGCATCCAGCTGAGCACCAAGACAACATCCACGTACCACTAAGCACTGCAGATGTACTGCTTGCTTTAACAACGCTGAACTAGATCCTAAAAATTAAAACTGTCTGGCTCCTCAGCTACATACAGCCTCTACACTTATTTCTGTGAGCGACAGCAGCCTCTCAAACAAGCCAACTCCTGCAGAGAGAAAAGGTTTTGCTGAAAAAGCCCTGTAAGCTACAGGAGACAGACTGAGAACTCGATCCTGCCAAGACCTAAGGACAGGTAGTGTCCCTGAGCATGTTCAGTTACACAAAGGTGTTAAATCACAGCTGAACCTCCAGAGAACCTGAGCCACGCTCTCCTCCCTCCTCCTGGAGGAGCAGCTCATCTTAAGGCCAGAAGACACACGGCATTTTCACAACTCCCCAGCTCTGCAGGCACCTCAAGGTGTTACAGACCCAAACCCTGCTCATGCAACAAGCAGTGAGAACTCTGCAGCCCAAATTCAAGATACAACATCTCTGGTTTTGCCTGAGGCGAAACAAAACCCAGTTCACCTCTCCCCAGCTCTACTGCTGTCATTAGTAAAATTTCTGGCTTGACAGTGAAATGCACTTGTGAAATTGTTCGGCTTCAGAAGTTTTTGTAACAGTTTCACTTTAAGATCATTTTTATTATTGTAAAATAAACCTAGGTGTGAAACTTACATCATGCCAGCTGGAAATTAGCTTTCTTGTCTTTTTTAAACCACCCCATTCCACAGACAATTATACTACCCAGAAGAACATTATTATTTCAGTGAAAATGAGTTGTAGGCTCTTTAAAAGACTCAGAATAGAGCCTCTCCAGTACTGAGAAGTCATATAAGAAGGAAACTAACAGAACTAGTTTTAGTTAAAGGTCTCCCATTTAAAGCCCAGGGATCTGTGGTATTGCTAATGTACAGAAAGAAATTTACAACAATGTCACGTACTTTCACCACCCCCACTGAGTGAACACAGGTAATAGAAAACAAAGGAACAAAAAAGGTAAAAACAAAGCAAAAACAGATGGTACCTGTGCCACAAGTTGATTACTTAACTGCTTTTACTGAACACAAAATAAATCAGCAACATGCTCACCTATACCAGGGCTGAAAGTGAGTGTCCAGATCTGGGGAGAGGATTTTGGCACCCAGATGAGCCACCCAGCACCAGCCCCTTCACCTGCAGAGCTCCAACCTGCCTCCTGCCTGCATTTGAAGACTCGCTCGGTCTCAGAACTTCGCCAGCCTGTTCCTCTGCGCAACCGGTGGGTCACGATTCAAACCGGGCTCCACCTGAGCCATGCCCCCTGGTTAATAATTGGGCATTGCTTCACCCTGTCCAAAAACGTTCCCAACAAATACCAAACACCCTGCAAAGCTCTTCTGCTCCTTCTGTATTGAAAGGTACTTCACAAACTATGCATCCAACAGGTGAGAAGTTCCAGTTAGTTCCTTTTCGGATTTTCTGTACCAATGTTAAACACATAAAGCTAAATTTCCAAGCGGAATGTGCCCTTCCTAGGTCTCCTCGTGTAAAATACGTCTATACCACTCCCAAAAAGGACATAGAGAGACAAAATAAAGAAGGTAAAGACAAAAAACAGCCTGTATTTACAGTCATGCCAGCTTGCTAAGTGCCTAAGTCCCACTGCCTTGGAGAGAATCGGGCATAACTCGAATGCTTTGCTGACTATTTACAGCCCGCTAGGCTGGAACTGACTAGTTTTAGTTTGGATTTCTTTATAAACGCGCTGTATTTCATTGGGGAACTTCCACCGCAAGATCCGAGAGACAACGACAGGGGGGTTCGCTCTGCAAACCTGCTTCTACAACTTCACCAGCTCCCAGACCCAGGCGGTGTCCCTGGGACCCTCCCAGGGGCGAAAAGCCCCCGAGTGGGATGGGATGGGGTGGGATAGGATGGGATGAGGTGGGAAGGGATGGGAAGGGGTAGAATGGGAAGGGATGGGATGGTCTCCCGCCCTGCGCCAGCTCCAACCCCCCCACACACCGCATTTTTCTGTAATTAAGGCGCTCACACGAGGCGAAGCCCCAGCCAAGGCTCGGAGCCGGCAGTGCAACCCCCGTGGGCCCGGCCCGGTGGGACAGGGCACCGGGGAGGCCCCACGAGTGATCGCAGCGGCGGCACACAGTGGGGGTCTCCCCTTCCCACCCTCCNCCCACCTCTCTCCCCGCCCGCCCCTCTCGGGACCCGCCCCCCTGCCGCTCTCATTGGTTCTCTCTGGGAAATGAGCGGGGAGGCGTGACCAATCGGGAGGAGCGCGCTGGGCGTGGCCAATGAGGAGACGCCTATGGCCTGAGCGGCAGGGCGGGCGCGCCCACCGGCTGGCGGGGGCGGGGGGGGGGG
>VXBW01006617.1:200233-211372 GCA_013400375.1 Thinocorus orbignyianus
GGGGGCTGCGGGGCCGGTACCGGGGCCAGGCCCAGGCAGGGGCCCGGTTTAGGCCGCGGGGCCTGGTGGAGATACGGGGCTGGACACAGGCCGCGTTTCCCAGGGTCCGATAGGCCCCAGGCCTCGGTATTCCCGCCTTGGTGTTCCTCCTCGGTATTCCTGCCTCGGTGTTGCTCTCCCGGGATTCCTCCTCGGTATTCCTCTCCTGGGGACACCGACCCAGCGCTGGTGAGGCCCCACCTCAAGGGCTGTGTCCGGTTTTGGGCCCCTTCCCACAAAAATGAACATTGAGGGGCTGGAGCGGGTCCGGACAAGGGCTGCTGAGGGGTCTGGAGAGTCAGTCTTGTGAGGAATGGCTGAGGGAGCTGGGATTTCAGGAGAAAAGGAGGCTGAGGAGAGACCTTTTCACTCTGCAACTCCCTGAAAGGAGGGTGCAGGCAGGGGGTTTGGTCTCTTCTCCCGAGGAACAGGCGACAGAACAAGAGGAAACGGCCTCAAGCATCACCAGGGAGCATTTAGGATGGATATTAGGAATAATTTTTCCACTGAAGGGGTTACCAAGCACTGAAGAGGCTGCCCAGGGCAGTGGTGGAGTCACCATCCCTGGGGGTATTTAAAAGCCAGGCAGATGCGGTGCTGAGGGACATGGGTCAGTGGTGGGTTTGTCAGCGTTGGGTTGATGTTTGGACTCAATCACCTGAAAGGTCCCTTCCAACCCAAAACTTCTGCCACTCACTGACCCCTCCCGGGGCACGGAGAGGGCAGAGAACAGCGGCCTGGACACAGCAAGGCAGGCCACGCACTGCCGGAGTGATTCCCACCTGGTTTTTGACCTTCAGCCACTTGTTCTGTGGATGGGCGATGGTTTACCCCTTCTGGGCTTTGTTTTTTTATTACTTCTAAAGTTTTGTTTAAACATTGCAGTACAGGGTTGCTGAAACGTCAATCAGAGAAGCAACGCAAGTTTAATGTCCTAACGCTGCAGCATCTGGTGTGGTAGATCCTGCTGGGGGAGGGGGATGTTTATAAAAACATCAGTATTGACGCAGACAGGTTTGGGGCACTGGGCTCTTTATTCCTGCACTTCAAATTAAGGGTGATGCCAGGGTTGAGAGGATGCTCCTGAGAGAGTGTGTCCCACCTTTTGGGCTCACAGAAACTTCAGTGTAGCAGCAGGAGTGGTAACAGAAGAAGGAATTTCTTCAGCCACAGACTTCAGTTTAAAACTGATTTCTTTTTAAAGTGTGTTTCAAGACTGAGGCAGTGGTTAGAGGGGATGTGGTAGAGTGCCCTGAATGGGAGGCACATCTTACACATCTAGAAAATCTTTTCTGGGGCTTTGTAATTAAAAATATTAGGGGGAGCAGCCCGTATTCTCACCTCCATCAGGACTAAATCTGGACAATTCCTTAAGGTGTGGATGTTTTTATTTGTATCTCTGTAGATAGCTCTTTTACACACAGAATCCTCCTCCGTTTAAGTATGAAGGAGCTAAAAGAGAAGGCTCCTCAGTGTTAGCTTCGTCATTCCCAGCACTAAATCCCAACTCCTGCCAAGTGAGGGGGAGTACCTGGCACGCCGAGGGGCTGTGGCCTAAATCGCTGATAATAACTACATACAGGACTTACAAAACCAGAGATTACGACAGGTGCTTAGTTCATCCTGTCTGGTGTTCTGAGCATGACCAGATCATGCTAAAACCTGCAGGCTGCGTGTCTGCCCTGCCCAGTTCACCCATTCACTTAATACATACTATTCAAATACTGCTGGAGGAGTGATTGCTACACGTAATTAAATCCTGTAGCAACTCTCCCATTCGAGGGCAGAGAGAGAGGCAAAGAACAGCAAATGAAGTACATTAACCTTAAAAATAAAGCATGGAGTTTGAAGGTACTTTTGAAATGAAACAGCAGTAGCAGCCCTTGGCTACGCTCAGCTTTGAGGGCCTTAAGGCAGCGCCTCGTTTAGTGTTATAACATGAATGGTTGGGCTTTGTCACAGATGGCTCCTCAGGCACATCACACAGAGGCCAGTTGTTAATAGCCTGGGTACATACAGCACAGGAGAGATCCCAAAATATCCCATCATGTAGTTTTACACAAGCAAATAAAAGCTTTGGGCTTTATATCTTCTCCCCTGCTCTTACCCGCTGAGGCCAGCAAGAAAATCTCACCTCATCGTGAATAATTGTCAGTGGAACACTTTTTACAAGGAAAGACAGTTTGGGAGGAATATTGTGCAGGGTAAGGAACAGCCAGCAATTCCTGTGGGCTGTGCTGAATCAAATCCCACATCACAAACACCTGGTGGATCCTTCCCTGACTTACACAGGAGCAGAAAGGGCTTCAAAATCGCCCTCAACTCTAGATAGAAGCAGTCACAAAGGAGTAGTTAAAATCCTGTTCAAGCTTCAAACAACGGGCAGCAATAATGTGTGTTTTGATGCAAACATATTTATTTCACAAAGTTTACATACACTTTCCAGTAGTTTTATCAGATTTTTGAACTGTAGCCATGTTCAGAAGCTGGATTCAGAAGGTTATTTACATGACTTCCGAGCACATGCACTGCTGACACGTGCAACCCTGCCCTTCCCCTTTCCTCCAANAATGCCAAGTTAGGGTTCCACGTCTCTTCCCCAGGCCCTGATAACATCTCCAGCACAAACACGGGAGAGATCATCCTGGGTAAGGGGGGTCAGTGACGCCACCCACCCTGGCACAGCTCACCTCCTGGCAGGCCAGTAAAAGAGAGAAAGGTCAGATCACTTTTTAAAGCAAAATCGTATTTTAACCAGTTAGAAAACGTTACAGAAGAGCTGAAACATGAAAAAAATGCAACATTAATCCTCGCAACACTGGCAATATCAGCCGGGTTTGAAGGCTAATCCCTAACACAGTGCCTCCTCCCCCCCGGGCAGCAGCTCAGCTCCCGTCGCTTTCCCACTCCACAAGATGTGCCATTATGGGTCCTACACTTTCTTACAGCTTCAGGAAGCATCCAAAATCGTCTCCTAAAACTGCAAAGTTATGCTCTTCTCAGCATTCCCAGCCCAGGAAGAGAAGCAGCAGAACTCATCAGGACGCAAAACTGAGCAAACACTGAGTGAACACTCAGTAACGGGACTGGGTAACACCATTAAAAAGAAGCATTTAGTTGTTTGAAATCATTTATAATCTAACTCTATTTCCAAACTTTTTGAGGTTTCACTTACAAGGCTGAGGAATTTTGGATGCCTAATGGTTTGTATCTTGAGGAAGTTGCATAAAAATTAGCAAGTATGGAAACACAGCTTGAAAAAAAGATACAGAAGTGTCTGATGAGCTGAGTGAGAACACATTTATTGACACACTGACAAGCTGATGAAATCCCACTCTCTGAAGGTTCCTAAGAGGCCTCCTTGATCTATGCACTGCACAGACATCGGAGGGAACATTCTTATTTTGTGTTAATATGCTGCTTCCAGAAGAAAAGATTCATTCAACTGCATAAGCATTTCAGTGTGTCGATTTGTAAGGAGCCTACAGGAGAGCTGGGGAGGGACTCTTGGTCAGGAAGTCTAGTGACAGGACGAGGGGGAATGGTTTTAAATTGGAAGAGGGGAGATTTAGATGAGATCTTAGGAAGAAGTTCTTTGGTGTGAGGGTGGTGAGGCACTGGAACAGGTTGCCCAGGGAAGTTGATGCCCATCCCTGAAAGTGTTTAAGGCCAGGCTGGATGGGGCTTGGAGCAACCTGCTCTAGGGAGAGGTGTCCCTGCCCAGGGCAGGGGGGTTGGAACTTGATGATCTTTGAGGTCCCTTCCAACTATAACCATTCTATGATTCTGTGATTTGCAGCTACCTAATCCTAAATGAGGGTCAATTTATCAGGAAGCCTTCCTGGGTACAGAGCAGATCACATGGACCTCACACAAGCCACGCTGCTTCAGATTCTAGAACTATCTTATCTTTTCCCACCTTTCCCATAGTGGTTTGGGATTTTTTTCCAACTATTGGCTTTCCAATTTTAAATGCAGTCATTGAACTAGAGCAGCTGAATCAACTAAAATAAGAAACCTGCAGGAGAGCACGAAGAGAATCCTTTTTTTCTACCACCTGATAGATTGTAAATATTCAATATTTATACTAAAATCCACCCTTACCCACCATGAATATCTAAACAAAACAGGCATGCAAAATAAATACTGACATGCAAGCCCTCCCCACGCCATTTGCTCTTTCTAAACCTCAGAGATCTTCTGGCATTATCATTATCTTGAGTCGCTGAGTATCAGCCGCTTGACATGTCAGGGGTTATTTTAGATTAAACAACAACATTCTACCCTTCTTTTTGTGACCGGGGAGAGAAACCCGTGGTTATTCACCATTTAAAAGCCAGAGGCTTTGGAGGAAATGGTGATTTCCATCGCCACCTTGTGACCAACACAGAAAACGCCAGTTCTCCAAAACCACCCACCCAGCAGCGTGGGCACCACCCTCGGGCACCCACTCGCCCTTGGCCCACAGGTGGCCAGGGCCTGGGAAGGTTCCAGCTCTCAGGAGCTCGCCAAAGAAGCCCTCTTTGGGAAACAGGGCTGCATGAAAGGGTGCTGTTTGCCCTCAGCAGTGGGGCAGCTGTCAGGGGACCCATTCTAGAAGGAGCTCAGCCCCATGGAAACCAGTGGTTGCCCAGTGTGGAACCCTGGTGGGTGGACTGGACCCCTCTCCCATGAGACACCCATTTACCTGTTTCACCAGTTCTGGTGCTCAATTCTGGGAGTCGCGCTTAGGATCAGGGTTAATTTGTGCCATACCACTGAAAGCAGGTTGGACCAACAGAGATTCCTTTTTCAGGTCCCATTTTTTACCAAATTCCACATCTCTCCTGACTGGATCAAGTCTAGAAAATCAGTACAATCTCTGGTGAATTAAGGCTCTAACTTGAAACCCCCTGTACGTTGACCAGGTTAAAGGTGCAGGAGTTCTCAACGGGAATTTGTGATTACGGAGCTATTCAGGGATCTCAACTAATCAGCTCGGTATCTGCTGAAACACCTTTACAACATCACTCAAAGGAAGCAGTAAAGATAAAAAAGAGCTTCGAGATTATTGGGATAAGATGTAATTATGCTCACAACATTAATATTTAGCTTAGTGCTTGTGCACAACAATCTCAGCAGAAGAGGTGAGTTGTTCATATACTCACAAGTTCTAACTGAATAAAACTAAGAATTTTTGTAAGAGACTGAACTTATGGAATATTAGGAATAAATACATCTTTGTATCTTAACTTTCCTCTACCATGTGCTGAACTAAGCCTTCAATCCATATGCCCTCACCTCAAATTCTTCCACCTTCCCTGTCAGCAAAACACTGACATTTTAAAGTTAGTGACTAAAAGAGGGTAGTAGTGATTTAACCACACCTTGTAATTACAAAGGGGCTCATCCTTCACTCCCTTCCTCAGACCCCAGAGAGTACAAATGCCACGTGGAAAACGCCTTGGAAATATCTGGCAGCGTAAGAAGCCTGACTGTCGTCCTGCAGGGTAAGGAGTCAAGGGAAGAGGAGAGGTTCCTAATCATCATTGATTTTGGCTGCCTCAGCTATCCCTCAGCCACCTGGATGCGAGAGGTCATGTACAATTTTAGCTCTGTTTTGTCAAAAAAGAACAGCAAAGAGATCATTACAGTAACTTGTGATGGGCTGGGGGCTCTGTTGACGGCTCAGGGGCTTGCCCATAGGTAGTTCTGTTACTGTAGACAGCAGGAATATTGTCCTACAGAGTGCAACAGGTTCCTGTGTGCTTTGGCATAAAGAATAAAGCTCATTTGACAAAAAAAAAAAGAACCTCCCAAGAGATTACACAGAGAACCTGCCTGAGTTTCCCTCATTGTGACATTAACAGCCAGCTGCCTCTGAAGCTCCTTCAGAGCAGTACACCCCTCACACCGAACTGTGCTAGCCAAAACTTTTGCAAGAAAAACTGCAAACCATTTAAAAGAAGCCATTTCTAATGTTTCTTATCCTTTTCCAGCCCCTGAGATAGCAGTAGCCAAGGGGATGTTAAGCAGGACCCCAAAAGTCATCACCCTGGAATGCTTTCATCCTCAAAACCCTGTGCAAGTGAACGTGCTGTACTGGGAGAAGGTGCACAGAGATTTGACAAACCAGACAGTGGAGAGATGTACCCTGCAGAGCCTGGAAGTCACCGCCAGCACAGACAGAAAACCTGCTCCCGGCCACACCTGCATTCTGCTCACACAAAACCTGCAGAGAACATTTATCTCTAGAGAAAAAGGTAAAAAGTTCAACGTAGCAAATCCATGTTTAGCTACGTCAGAAGATGGCAGTCTTCAATTTCATATACCTGATGCTTAGCAGTTACTAAAAAAGACTATTTGTACCTTTCTGTTAAACAAAGAAAAAAGATAACTAGGAGAAAGCAATGATCCAGAATTCACACTACTGAAAGCTCCAGGGTTTGGAACAATTTCATGCTGTTGTTTTCCCTTCTTTAGGGAAGGCCAGGAGGTTTTGGCTAATATAGTTTCCAATATTAACACATACAGAAAATTCCGTGCATTGGGAAACTGCACACAAGCAAGGAGACAGAATTGTTCCTCTGCTCTGGTCCATCTAACTTTGCCTAACCTAAAGCTGAAATAAACAAAATTGTGATGGGTCAAAGACTTGTGAACACATCTGACATACTCTGCTCTCATTTTAGAGACAAATTCACCCTCCGATGACAAGGATATGCTGAACAGACAAAGAATAGGTATCATCATAAAAGTGCTCATCGCCTTCATCCTCTTAGCCTTTGCATTATCCTACATGGTCTTCTGTATCTGTGAAGTCCCCTGCCCGGTAAGGTTTTGAAGACAACAGCTTTTCACCTCAATCCCCCACAGGTATCTTTTACAGATCCAGACAGAAGCTGTGTGCTCAACACAGTGAGACAAGAAAGACACGTGGTCTGAGATTTGCAGACCTCCTGAGTTCTCTGTATTCTGATGACCAGAACCATGGCACAAACTTCATCTATCAGGACACTGCTCTTCCCAGAAGAAACCTTGTTCCCCCTCCTCAGTGGAGATGAGCAGCAGAGTAATTCCCTAGCTCCCTGTCAACCCAGCTACTGCTGTATGAGACACACGGCTGATTTCTGGTTGCAATCAGCTGTTCCCCAAATTACTGCTGTCAATGTGTGGCAACTCTGTCAAAAAGCAGCCAAGAACAACCCTGTGCCAGCGGGGAGAGGTACCCCTGATGCCAGAGGAAGCAGAGATTTGGGGTACAAAAGAATAGGCAAGACTTTCAGAGGCCAGGTAACCCTCTCTGTAGTCTTCTAGGCTGCAGGATGAACTATTTCAGCGTGCTGGTTGAGGGCATATATACAAGAGGGAGATGCTGAAAACAAAAGCCAGCTGGGGCTGCAATATGCCACCTTATTTCTGTAAAGCCCTGGTTTTGACTATTACTTTGACTCCTAAAAATCCAGCAGCAGTCACCATAGCCCCTCCAGGAACACACAGCCATTAGATTTGAAGCGTTGGTATTCCCCACTGTCCCCAACTAACTGATTTTGTTTCTTTCCCAAGTGCTCGTGCCCTGCCAGGATCAAAAGCTTATGGAGCAGCAGCAGGAGCTGGCTGCTGGCAGCCTGCATCCTCGTGCAGGACAGAACAGCAATGCTTCTAAGTAAGTTTAAGGGCAAAGAACAGGAAGCACTGGAAGCTCTTGTCTGACTCTCAGCCTCCCTTCCTCAGGTCAGTGCCAACCAGGTTCGACCAAAAGATAGCGGGCCTCAACACAAGAAAGTCTCCAAGTGAAGATGGGGTTAGGTAGTAAGGAGACAGCTACATCTGTTCCCTGGAGGAGCTCAGCCATCCCCACGGTGGCTGGGAGCCATCTGACAAGCCTTGCCCACCTCCTGGTCAAGGAGCACAGGCAGCACGTGCCATGGTGTCCATGGTCCCAGGCAGAGATGGGAGAGGAGCTGGGGCTGTCAGCGTGGGGAGGACTTATGGGGCCACCCGTTCTGCTCCTCACAGGGTCACCCGGCTTTAGGTACATCCAAGCAATAATTACTGCACTTGAAGACAGACCTATCCCTTCCCCCTCAAAAACTTAAACATTCCTGAATTATTAAGGTGCCTTTTCATGAAGAAATGATTTAATCCTGTGGTTCCTACCCCATTAAGTGAACTGCTGAGGTTGAACAGTTAAAACTCTACTCCCACCTCTCGCTGTGATTTGGGATCAAGTCACTTAACTTCAGGTTACCCAGTTACCTGTCTGTCACCCAGCTCTAACTACTGCCCTCTCAGCGAGCCCAGGGAGCTTTAGCCCCAGTGACACACAAGAAGCCCTCTGGATATTACACGTACAGAACAAACTGCAGCAAACAGGACAATTTGCAGGAATTATCAGTAAATAATTTCAAATAGCAAATGAAAATTGCCTCATTTGTTAAAACTTCTGAGGAGAAAAAGGCAGCGTATGAGCACATTACTCATTACCAATTATCCACTTAGGTCTTGGTGGAGTGTAACCGTAGTGAGAAAAATGCCCTGTGGGGAGAAGTTCAGAAACTGAACCAAGACCCTTCAGAGCCACTTTACACAAACCATTGCCCAGCCTCCAGGTGGTGACACCTTTAGGCCTCTACTAAGCTGAAAAAGATTTGAACAGACTCAAGACAAAGGAGCTTTTCTGTCAGTTGTTCCTTCCAGGAGAAGGGAAGCATGCTGGAACTTCAGCTCAGTTCAGCCAGGAGGTGTCGTACCACTAAATTACTGACCTGAAAAACACAAGCACTTGCACTGAGACACGTGTAAGACTCCAGAAGTACAGTTGTTCAACATTCCTCACAAATATATTTTCTTCCCTCGCCAGACAGATGAATAATAGCAAGAGCCTTACGTGAAAAGATCCAAAAAGCCATTGTCATCCATGAAACCTAAAGCCTCAGAGGAACTTTTTACCTGCAGAGATGCATCACCTTTCTCTCACCACCTTCTGGAAACAGCAGAAAGCAACTTTAGAGAAGACACCCATATGCTGATTCCTTCCATGAACTACCCAGATTTTAATTTCCAGACACAGGAAAAACCTGTTTGAATAAGCAATAAATATTTCATTGATATCCAAACTCTGCCTCTCCCAAATTCTTAATTTTTTCCCCATAATTTTTCCCATGCATTTGAGGGGGGTGGGCAAAATGACAAAGGAAGTAATTCCCAGTAATTTTAGTCTTGCAGTTAAATAGTTCAGACAAGGAATATACATTCAGGAAAGTCATCTTAGAATACTAAACCTTCTCCCTCCAGCCTCACCAGGATTAACACAGATATTAATTATTGAGCTTTAGCCTTTGCCTGGGTGTGAGTAGGTGCACATTTTCATATGCCGATACAAAATGAATCTCTGATCTATTTGCAATGTTCTTATATCTAACACAATCTTCAGCTCTCAGATATGAACTGCCAAAGGCTACATCTGTCTGCTACAGAGAACAGCTCTCATCTCAAGTTCCCATGCTGAGGATTAAATGCTTCAGAATCTGCATAAATGAACAGAAGCCACCTCCGAGCCTCCCAGTGAACAAGATACTGCTTCCCCCCAGTGATGCAGATCCTGTTCATCTGAATCAAGATCATGCACACTCTGAGGGGCTCCAGAAGAATTTCACACAAAATTAGTATCTCACAGCAGCATAAAGAGACATTGCACAGAAACAGTAACAGCAGATTTTGTGGAGGGGTAAGGGGTATGGAATCCCTGAGCTGTGTGGGGGAGACAAAGCCCTGGCCGTGAGGTCGAGTTTACTGCAAAAACTGCACCCAAGTTCAAGCAAGTGTTTGAAATCCATGAAACACCAGCTACACTTGCCAGCAACATCAGCCAACATACAGAGAATCCACCTAATCTCTCTGTTAAACCACATTTTAGCCATCAGCATTGCAGTTACAATGGCACTGGGCTCTGAATGAGTAGCATGTCCCCGCAGGAACACAATGCAGCACAGGAGGCCACCACAGAGATGACAGGGAACCATGAGGTACAGACTCCACTGTGCCAGGCTGGCTGGGCAGGCAGTCTGATGTGAAAACAAACGCAACTGGCTAAATCATTCCTGAGCTTCAGGGTTTTATGCAATGCAAGACTCGTTAAGCTCTATTCAAATCCCTCCGACGGGATGTTCTCAACAAGGCCAAGCCCACATGTGCACCTAGTTCTCAAGGACAACCACAGTGTGCATGGGAGAGGATCTCATGGGCAGGACAGTGCTGGAAGGCAGGGAAAGGGCTGGAGAGCCCTTTCTCAAGTCTCATGGTTTAACAGCAAACAGGACCACAGACTCTCTCTCACCCCTCTGCCCTCCCTTAGAGTAGGGGGAAGAGGAGAAAGGGAAAAAAGAAACCTCATGGGTTGAGATAAAGTTTAATAAAACAGTAACAGAAAAGGAAAATAACAGCAATAATAAAGGTAAAAGAATATACAAGATGCAGTCACTCTCACCACCTGGTCAACTGGGCAGAGATGGCTGGATCTCCCCCCTCAGACGACCCCCACTGCTGTATCAAGCAGGCTGTCTCTGGTATGGAGTGTTTTGTTGGCCATCCTGTTGCTCTGTCTATGCTCCTTCTCAGCTTCTACCAAAGCTGAAAAAAAAAGAGCCCTTGACTAGTATCAGCATCACTTGGCAACACGTAAAATGGTAGGTATTATCTCCATTCCTCTCACACCAAACCCAAAACCAGCAACGTCCAAAACTGGGACAGAAACTCCACCAAGATGTACCTTCATCACCTCGGAAACTTAGAAAGATGAACCAAAAAGATGACTTCACTGGCAGGAGCCGTTTGAAAGCTGACTTATTAACAGCTAGGGGCAGTTTTAGCTGGTGGGCCTGCAGCGGTACCACAGAGCTGCGGCCCTCCCCGTTACATACTTTTTAGCCATCATTAACCACGTTTATTTTAACACCATTAACCCTGCGGCCACCAAACCGCCGGGGGAAGACAGGGGGAGACCGACTGGGCAGATAAAGCCCATGAAGACCACCAAGACCCCCAGCGCCTCACTGAGGCCCGGCCGCCATCTTGGGGCGGGGCGGAACGGGCCGGGCGCGCGAGCGGCGCAGGCGCAGG
>VXBW01006617.1:211485-241598 GCA_013400375.1 Thinocorus orbignyianus
TATGGGAAGTGGGAATATGGGATACAAGAAGTAGAGTTATGGGGGAGTGGGGTTTGGAAATGGGGTATGGGGGAGTGAGGTTGGGGGGGGGGGATTGGGGATGAGATGGGGAATGGGAATCAGGAATGGGATATGCAGTAGCGAGGTTCGGGGAGTGGGATATAGAGGAGTGGGGTTATGGGGTATGGGATATGGAGGAGTGAGGTTTGGGGAGTGGGGTTTGGAAAGTGAGATTTAGGGAGTGGGATACGGCAAGTGGGGTTTGGGAACGGGATATAGGGGAGTGCGTGGGGCTGTTACCAGAGTGGGCAGTGCTGCTGTGCTTGGTGTTGGCACTGCCCCGGTGGGTGGGTGGTGCACAGGTCCAGCATCCCTGCAGTGGTTGCAGTTCAGAATGGAGCCAGTGCCAGTCACTGCAGTGTCACTTGTGCCACGGGGTGAAAAGGCCAGGCTGGAAGTTACTCTTGGTTCTCTGAGGATCCAGGCAGAGGTGCAGGGATGTGTAGTCAAGACAGAAGCAGCTGCCACCTGCGTGGAAAGGCTTCAGTGGTGTCCCTGGAGGCAGGACCATGCCTCCTCATGTGGTGCATGGAGGAAAGTCTAGAAAGAGAAACATGAATTCTGATGAGTGCAAAGCCTGAGCCATTCCCAGCAAAAATACCTTGTAGAAGCAAGACATGTTAGAGATCCTGCATGGAGAGCAACTCACTTCCCAGCAGCGTAGAAGCTCGGGGTACAGGTGGTTGTGAATCAGGCCTGTTCAGAGGAGCTGACTCACATTCAACACTGAAAATGTAGATGACATGAGCAGTGTGGATTTTTGCACTGCTGTGTCTGTGCCACCTCTAACCTGTTGGTTCTCTTCCTGGTGCTTCTTGGAGATACAAACCACTTGACTGCACAGCAGCTCCCCATAACTCTGCTCAGCACACACTCATTTGAAAGCCTCTGGTCAGGGTTGGCTCATATCCCCATCACATCACTTCTGAGGCTGTATCCTGTCTCTCCACGCTTGATTTCTTCTCATACACAGAAAATAGACTCTCAGCCCTGTCAAACAGTCCTGTTAGCAAGGCTGCTGAGAGCCCTTTTGCTTTTGTGTCCAGGTCACTCTTGGATCTCATCTGTGAGGGCTGCAGGAGGGACATCTTCAGGCAGAATACCCTTCTTACACCCTGGTTGGGACAAGGTTTACAAGGTTTTACTCGAAGGAACAAGAACACCACTGAGGAAGAGGAATGGAGCGTCTGGCCTCTTTCAGTAGTAAGTACCCTAAGATGACACTTGGAAAGGGTTTGCCATTTCTTAAAGACATTGGCAGCCATGGGGGGTAGAGAGAGAGAAAACGAGCAGTGTTTGGTCCACGTGGTTGCTTCTTTAATCAAGTTCTCAAGCACACAAGTACTTGGATGGTTCATTGGGAACTGGGGTCTTTTTTTCTATCTCCCTTTTATAGTTGGGCCAGTTTGGATCCATTTTCCTGGAAGAGATGTGGCTTGTGACTTGACAGTCTGCTTATTTTGACTGCTTTGCAACGAACGAAATAAGAAAAAACTTGCAGACTAGTGTTTCATTCCTTGTTCAGCAACCTGAGTGGGGGCTGAGGTTTGGACAGGTTACAGAACAATCTTGTTGATGCCTTTGCAGCCTCAGCAGGACGCTTCACGAGTCAGACCTGAGGAGATGGATGGGAGGCTGCAGCTCTCTGTGCAGTTGCCTCCACAAATACAGCCTGGGGTCTGGTCTTTGGTGCAGAACACGAGCAGATCCCTGCTGAGTTCTAGCAGGAGGCTGCCACCAAGAAGATTTTCTTCACTGCTTTGCACAAGCTTAGGTTTAGCCTTCAGTGTATCAGGTCTAGGAGAAATGTGGTGCCAAATCTCTTATGAATCTAGCTGAACACGGAACTTTTAACAGATATTTGGAGAAGATGCAGTAAGAAAGAGGTTATATCAGTTGAGCTCACTTAAAATTACCGGGCACAGGTGAATGTAGGTGGTTGCTAAACCCGTGCCTTGTTTGTGTTGCATGAGATTTACTTTTGGCTTCACAGATGACCCTTTTGATAAGCCTCCATGCCGCGGGTGCTCTTCGTACCTCACAGAGCCCTACGTTAAGTGTGCAGAGTGTGGGCCTCCTCCCTTCCTCCTGTGCTTGCAGGTGAGTGCAAGGATGAAAGCAAAGGCATTCATTTCATTGAGACAGTCATCAAAGACCTGTCTGCTGCCAAGTTGTTCCGTACACACATGAATAACTGGTCTCTGTAAACTTGTATCAACACACTTATTTGCTGAGGGACAGGGAAGCGACAAAGAAAATGTTGGAGGCTGAAGAGTTGAGGCCTGAGCAGCTGAAGGAGGGCTTTGTGGAGGCAGCCAAAGCCACCTAAAGCCGTGCAATCAGCCTGGCTGTGTAACAGCATGCCGCTGCACGTCTGCAGGGGTGTCATTTCTATGGCATGGAAAAGAAAAGTCATCAAGGAACACCCTTTTCCTGTTGCCACACGTTGGTTTTTTCCCTCCCAAATGGAAAAGAAAATCTGGAGGAAGTCTGCAATATTGACAAGAATTGTTTGTGACTGGATGTGATTCTTTAAAAATTACTTGTGTGTGATCTGATAACCGCAGAAAGTACTGCTAGTTTTAATTATTAAATAAATAAGTTGGCATTATTTGTGATTTAAAAATGGCAATAACCTCTAAAACTGAAAAAGGAGTTTAGCCTCGTGCTCAGATATGTACAAAACACATAAACCCATATTTTAAATATTGGGTTTATTTTTCTTCCTTTACCTGTACTTAAAAACCCCAGAAATTCAGCTGTTGAAGATAGCTGTGTGCCATGCTGGTGCTTTTTAAACAGAAACCCAAGATTAAACCAAAACTGTGTTTTCAGTACTTAAACTCTTTGCTCTTTTCCTGGAACCATTGACTTCAGAACACAGCACCAGCCATCTGCCTAACTTTGCCTTAAATACTTCACAAAAAAGTATGTCGATTCACAGGAGTTATGTCTTGGTGCAAAAGACAAGTCAGATACAAAGACAGATTTAATGGAATTTTAACAAAGATTTTTCTACCATTTTATGCTTTTTCTAAAATGAAATCAGAAAAATGGAGTATCTTTTACAGCCTCTGAGGTGGGTACCCAGTGGTTAGAGATTAAAAAGGGAAAAGGGACCAGTTAAATTGTATCCAGGGCAGAAGGGAGAGACTAACATAATGCTCATCTTCTCTTCTCCAGTGTTTCACACGAGGATTTGAATACAAGAAACATCAAAGCGATCACACTTATGAGATAATGGTAAATATTCCTTTTAGATAACACCTACTCAGTCTTCAGCTTGCGTAACTTCCCAGGAGTTAGACCTTTGCTTCCTCATGCTACATTGAGAAGTTAAGTGATACAACTCTTTGATTCAGAGGTTTAGAGCTATTTAAAACAGAAAAAGTCTTCCTTGAGAGCAAAGTAAAATACCCACCTGGAACATAATGGAATAGTGAAGGCATTTAAAGCTCCATTTTTTATTGTGCCCAGATAGCACAGTGCATCTCACTAGACTTCCAGTTCTTTAATCACGTGAATCAACTTTTGTTTGACTATTCTTATTTTTTCTTCCTCCAAATTAATATTTATTTAAAGTTTCCAGTAATTTTTACTGTGTTTCACAGCAACATTGTTGAATTATAGCTGGTACATGCAACATGTTACAGTAGGCTCACAAGATCTGTAGCAACAAACTAGTTTTTACTGTAATTGATGACCCAGTTGCATAAATAATTCAGTGATTATTTGATCAGGTTTCCTGGGACAGTGAAAGTTTAAAACTGCCAGTGTTACATACTGTCTGGCTCTGTAGTTTAGAACTTCTTTGCTCTTCCTGTGGTGGATTGTAACAGAGGATCACAGCAGCTTGATGTGCTTTTTTTCTTCTCTAGACTTCAGATTTCCCTGTCTTGGATCCTAACTGGACAGCTCAAGAGGAAATGGCTCTCCTAGAAGCTGTGATGGACTGTGGATTTGGCAACTGGTGAGAATTTAGTGGTTTGGCCAGCTTTTGTGAATGATGGCTAGCTAGCTAGTTCCTTTCATTTCACTAGATCTGTCTGTTGAGTACATCAGTGCCCATTGACTGTGAAGTGCCTTACTAATTTAGCAGCTGAAGTGGAAGGCTGGGGTAGCAGATTCTGCTTTCACATCTGCTGTGAGACACACGAGGAGATTGTTAAAGGCTTCTTGTGAGGTGCAGGGCTCCTCCAGTGAAGTACAAAGTTCCCTCAGTTTGCACTAAAGTCACTGGGTTTTGAAGGAACTCAACTCCTGCACACGATTTTCTGTGCCTCAGTATCCCTATGTAAAACCAATTACAGAATTCCTTTATCTTGTGTGGGTTTGGTTTGCTTCCAGCTGACTAACTAGGTAGTGTTGTTCTGGGGGGGTTCCTGCTTCTCTGTAATAATTAGGATAGAGCACTGGAAATAGTTAATATTTTTACATTATGTTCTGTTAAGTTAATTTCTGTCGTTTCTACAGGATTTTTATACATTTGTAAATAAAGGAGATCTGTAGCCATGAATTCTCTCTCTTCTTCATGAAAAAATAGCTGTATTAAAAGTCTAGAACTCCAGACTTCACTGAAACAGAACTGTGTGTTCTCATGTGTATGTTGCTGTCATAATTAAGACTGAAAACCAGTTGCAGTGATGTTCTCCAAGCTGTCCAGTACGCTTTGCCCTACTTAGCAATACAAGTAATCTTAAATTTTTCCTTAAACACTTGGCTTTTTTCAGCCTTTACCAAATACAGGAAAAACTGACTTCTCTTCCTGGAATCCCTTGCATCCAGTTTTTAGTTTAACAGAAATGAAAATGATTGCTGCTGGTGGATTTGGGTTGGTTTTTTTTAAGTTCTCAACTTACACAATGCTTCGTATTTCTAGTCAAATACTTTTCCAAGAAAGTTTTGGCACAGATTTCTAAAATGTAGTTTTGTACAGTTTTTTAAAAAAATCACTACATGAAAGGGGAAGCCATTCTCCAGTTAAAATTTTGAGAAAAACTTGAGAAGCAGAATGCAATTCCAGACTCAGAATTGGCCATTAGCTGGAGTTAGCAAAATATATAAAAAGCTTTCAAATAACAATACTAAATTTCAAGCATTTAAAAGATTTGGTACATTCCATCAACCAGAGAGTTTCTCATGTAAAGACAGTGAATTGCATTATTTGGGGTGACAGAGAAGTGCTCCCTAACACTGTATCTAACATGTAAATATTGGCTCAATGATGGTTCTCAAAATGTGAATTCCTACATGGTCACAGCTCAGTTCCCTGCACACACCATCAACCTCTTGTCCAAAATTATCTTTTACCACCATAGAAAGACAAAAACCCTCAACAATTCTGTGTTCTTCACATTAAGCTTCCCCCTCTCCCCCTCCAGGCAGGACGTAGCCAACCAGATGTGCACAAAATCCAAGGAGGAGTGTGAGAAACATTACATGAAACACTTTATCAACAATCCCCTCTTTGCATCCACGTTACTGAACCTGAAGCAGGCAGAGGAGGCGCAGCAGAACGAAACAGCCATTCCTTTCTACCGTGAGTATAGAATCANCCCTAGCTCTCTCAGCCTGTCCTCATAGAAGAGGTGCTCCATCCCTGCCCACGAGCACATTCACAGGGAGCTTCCCCACAAGGTCTCGGCTCTTCCAGAACTAAAACAAGCAGCTTTTGGAGAAAGGCACGCACCACATCTGCTGGTTGCTTTCATTCCCAAAAGGAGAGCTTGCTCTGATGGCTGACTTGAATCACATTAGCAGTAGGGTTTCCTCCATGCTGTATTGTATCATGGGGTATCGAATAGCCAGAACTGGCAGTTCAGTGGGAAAAGGGAGGGAACAGAAAGATCTGAGAGAAACATCAAGTCCTCAAAACTAGAAGTTCCTGCACAGCCAGTGGAAACGGTCACTCACAGAACTGACCACAGCAAAAGCCTGGATATGTGCATTCATTTAAGAGACACCCTGCCTCCAGACTGCTTCATAGAATCATAGAATGGTCAGAGTTGGCAGGGACCTTAAAGATCATCAAGTTCCAGCCCCCCTGCCCTGGGCAGGGACACCTCTCTCTAGAGCAGGTTGCTCCAAGCCCCATCCAGCCTGGCCTTAAACACTTCCAGGGATGGGGCATCACTCTTGGCACAGAGTAACAGCCTGTCCTTCGTGAGAGATACCCGTGAGATCTCTCACCCTGGTGCTGGGTGGTTACTTTCCTCATCCAGACCCTGCACAGCAGTGTTAATGAGAAAGACCTTTAAAACATTCCATCCTATTATCCACTGTGTACCAGGCCTAAGTGTGATTTGTCGTAAAATCATTCCCTGTAAACTCTGTTCATTTCACACCTCTGTCTTTAAAACAGCCATTTTAAAAGTCCATGTTAAATTTCAGCAACTTCACAAATCTCCAGTTTTCCTTAAATTTGTCTTTAACATTCCCCCAGTCTATAAAGCTCCCCAGAATGGCTGGGGGAAAAGATTGCCTGGTATCTGGAGGTTTAAATGTCACGATAACATGGCTAGAGCTAAAGCAGCAGGAACTGGACAATTTTGGTTCTGTCCCTGACCATCATTGATTTTTTATGTGACCCAGGCCAAGACAAATTCTCTGTGCCTCAGCTTGCTTTATCCATACCATGGGACTTAGAACATTTAGCTCGTTCACAGGTGTGCCGTGAGCCTCGGTCTATTATTGTTGGTAAAACATCGAGCTCCTGAGCTGGGAAATGCTGTAAAAATTCAGAGCTGTGTGGCTTTAACTGCAGCGCTGTAACAGCACCCAGAAGGTGGCAGATTTAACACCCCTGTTGCTATTAACTAAAAGAACTCGCAGGCTGAGACAGAGTGATCTGCAGAGGTTTCCCAGGAGGGATGCCGAGCTCTGAAATACAGTTTACATTTTATAACCTGTTTATTACCTTGAGTTTCTCTGTTTGACTTTGGAGGATACCGTGAAAATCTTCTCTGGATGAACTCGGTCTTTTTCTGAACATAGCACTGAACAAAAGGCCAATCAGGGTGTTTTTCTTCAACTGATTACTCCCACTCCTCCTGCAAAAGAAACACCTATTTACAGATCGTTAAAAAAAGACCTCAAGCCCTACACAACAACTAAAAAACCTTTATTTTTTCAGCTGCTGATGATCCCCCACGGCCTACTTTCGATTCCTTGCTCTCCAGGGACATGGCTGGGTACATGCCAGCCAGGGCGGACTTCGTGGAGGTACGACTCTCTCTTCTCCCATCATTTTCAATTTGCTACTGAATGCAGGATGGGCAAACACACGCTTGTTTTCCCCTGCCTATGGGTCTGTACTCGTATGAAAAACATGAGAGGAGAGGAGAGGGTGATTAAGCCAAGGGTTTAATTACAGAGGTAACGCTGGAAGCCTGTGGAGCCGCCAGCAGCGGGTCGGTGTCCGTGTGCAGGGGCTGAGGCTGCTGCTGCCACCAGATGTCCCATCAGGAATGGCTCTACGTGAGGGGGCTGGATGCTGGGAATTCAATGCTTAGCAGAAAGGGTCAGCTTTGGCATGCTGCTCTTTCATTGGCCTTAGAGAAGCTCCTAGGAGCCCCATCCAAAGATGGCTTGAATCATAGAATCACAGAATGGTCAGAGTTGGCAGGGACCTTAGAGATCATCCAGTTCCAACCCCCCTGCCTTGGGCAGGGACACCTCNTCCAGGTGGGGTCTCAGGAGCACAGAGCAGAGGGGCAGAATCCCCTCCCTGGCCCTGCTGCTCACGCTGCTTTTGCTGCAGCCCAGGCTGGGGTTGGTTTCTGGGCTGCCAGCGCGCACTGCCGGCTCATGGTGAGCTTCTCATCCATGAGCACTCCCAAGTCCTTCTCCTCAGGGCTGCTCTCCAGCCATTCTCTGCCCAACCTGTATTTGTGCCTGGGATTGCCACGTCCCAGGTGTAGGGCTCTGCACTTGGCTTGGTTGAACTTCATGCCATTTGCATTAGCCCACCTCTCAAGCCTGTCCTTGAAAGCCCTGCATTGTTTGCAGGCCCAGGGCCTCGATTCCTGTTGCAAAACAAGCTCCTGTACGTGAATTACTGAATTCAGCCATACAGGGGCTTGGGGGTTTTGTACGTTGGAGCAGCATTTCCACCAGGGTGCAGGAGTCATGGAGATTACCTGATTAATTCTCATTATCCTGCCACCGCAGCCTGCTCCAGTTCCAGCCATGGGGGTGCACGTTACACATTCCCTGGTTAAAGCTCCCTGTGATGGATTTAGCTCAAGGATGGAGCCTTGTACCACTGCAAATTAGTAAATACCTCTGTTTTCAGTACTTCTACGTGGACTGGAACTCAATCCCAGTTTTTTAGTGCTACTTAATGACAATTTGTTAATCCCCTCTGAACAGGAGTTTGACAACTATGCTGAATGGGATCTGAGAGATATTGATTTTGTAGAAGATGACTCAGACATTTTGCATGGTAAGTCCCATGTTTCTGTACGTTGTCCAAAACCAATGTTTCAGAGTGGCTACACAGCATTTCATTCCATCTCTTCTCTACACATTTTTTTAAAAGCTGAACATACATTTTTAATGATCTCATTTCTGTGGGTTTTAAACACTGGGATTTCTGCGGTCCTCGCTTTTAAATCTCCTTTAAAAGCTCTTAATCAGCTGACATACAAATGGTATTTATATATAGAATAATGCACTTCACTCACTGCTGAGATGTAGCCAGCTGTGAAGTACAGCATGACTGAAATCAAATAGTCTCCACCAGCAATAGGCATCAATTTAGGAAAGGCTTTTATTCAGTATAAACTAGTGAAAGTTTAGCTCAGTAGAAGCAAATTATCAGAGATAGCAATGTCTGCAAACAGGTAGCAGCCTATCAGTGTGTGAATAAACAGTCCTGCAAGCCTATTCACAACCAGAAACATCAATGCCTTGGTATTACTTCCCCTCCTGGCTGAAAAACACTCTTTCCATCTACGTAATGTTTGTGAGCATCATCAGGAGGCACAACTTTGTTATGATTAGAAAAAATAATGCTTTCTTCTTTGTTGCTAATACTCCTGTCCCCTACAATATCTAGTTTCTTAGAAGATCCCTCACTTATTCTAACCTCTGTTAGTTTAGGAAATCTGATATCAGGATGGGGATTGTTACAGGTAGCAAGGAGGGATGGGATTTGTGTGCAACACTTTGAAACAGTTCTACTCTTGAGGTTGTGTGGATTTCCCTGCATTAAACATGCACAGTGAGTTTTGGTACTGTTGGTGAAATATGACAACTTACTTTATCACGAAGAGGATGGTTGTTGCATGAGTCCAGTTACTGCTCCTGAGGTTCAGCTGCCTTAGTAATCCTAAATAACAGGAATTATTAAAATGACACTTTAATCCATAGAGAAGAAAAGATCATACTTTTCCCCACATTAATAAGTACATGCAGCATTTGAAAGTACCGTGTTTATGCTTCAGAATTCTCTCGGCTGTGTCAGGCAGTTCTAAGCTAAAGCCTCAGCATCCCTTGGAGACAGACAAATCCCGTTAGGTACAGACAGTCTTTCCAAACTTAAAACATCAGTTTGAAATTTAGCAGTGTACACAGAGCTTTAAGGAATGCAAACCCTCTTGGCTCAGAAGAGGTTATGAGAATCGTATGTCAGTCTCCCCTCTGTGTTGAAAGAGGGACTGGCTTGCCAAGGTGTCACACATTCATCATGCCATCCCTCTATCATTCCTTTTTATTACTATTAAAATATATATTTTCTTGCTCCCACGTCCTATTCTGAGTCCTGTTAAGCTGAAAAAGCAAAATAATTTCCTAGTTCTGTTCATTAATCAATAGCTTGATACTCACTCAAGCTGGTGACCCAGCACTGCCTTCCAGCTCCTGCCACGTCTTCCTCCCACTGCACAGTTCAGCCTTTTAAGGTGTCTCCCATCAGCCTCCTGTTTAACCTGTCAGTCTGAATGCACAAAATCAGCTTTCCTCATCCCTTCAGGATGTCATCAAGCTGTGCAGGGCCAGTCCCTCTGATCTGTCCAGCTCGGTGTCCTGTTAATACCCCATAATAAGAGAAAAATGGGAAAAAAAGGCAAGTATAGGCGGATACTTTCCCTGGCATATCTCCCACATCTCCCACACCGAGAAGTTTAGAGACTTCTTGAGCCATAGGTTTTGTTCAGACCATTTTGACCAAAGGACCTCTCATCCATGAACTTCACCAACTACTGTTAGAACTCATTTGTGCTTTTGCCCCGTAACATCCTGTAGCAGTGAGTTCCACAATTGAGTTAGGAGTTCTGCTAATTTAATTACGTGTTGCATGAAAAAATACTTCCTTCTGTCAAATCTTTGGCCTGATAATTTCATTGTTTCATGTTCTCTAGTCCATTCTTCAGTTGTCTTCAATATTTAGTGTAGGCTGTCAGGCTCTTGCCCTGTGAAAACTGTTTGGCAGAGGTTATGGAGCGTGACCAACTACATTTTCGATCTCTTAGCTCAGGACTCTGGCAGCTCCCTTTCCCACAGCTGTCCTAAATCCACGTGAGAGGGAGAACGCCTCAAAAAAAAGTAAAATAAAGAAGTCCCAGGGCCTTGCCAGCTGCTTCTCGTTTACATGAGACATCTCAGGGAGAGAAGGAATTATTTTCCAAAAGGAACTTTGGATTTAAATCTTTCATTTCTCCAAACTAATACAGAAAAGGAAGGAGCCTCCCTGTCCTGCCGTTTTACAGATCTCAGATGCTGACTTTGAGAATGTTTTCCAACCTCACTGTAGGATTTCTTACCGTAGAAAATGGCTCAGCAATTGGATCTGAAGGCAGGAATGAGCAGTTGGATGGTTTAAGAAGCCTTTGTACTTTCTAGTTATCAGGAAGGAAGGTTTGGGGGCAGCGCTGGGGCTCAGGCTCTCCTGATCTCTCCCAGGGGTTCCTGTCCCGCTGCTGCCAGGCTCTGACCTGCCCCTGCCCCTGCCCCAGCCCTGCCCACGGGGGCTGTGACTTATGCTGTGACTTACAGAATCATCCTTGAAACACAGCCCTGTGCCTGGCAAAACACAGTTTTGCTGGCCACACAGCAAACTACTCCTTTTTTTTGTTGTTTTTTTTTAAAGGTAAAGATGTAAAACGCTGTTTTAGCACTTTCTGTAGCCCAGAGAAGCCCACGTGGGGTCATGCAGCACAGATTATGGATCAGGTTTGTGAAAAATCACTCAGTTTGTTTTTCTGCCATGCATTAAACCTCACTGAGTTCAAGCTTGGCTTTTGAAAACTACTTTTATATCCTATTTTCTGAAAGTTGCTCAAGCTGGACCCCGAGAATGCACCAACCAGATTAATTTCTACGGTTTCTCTTTCTCTCTTTTGTCTCCCAAGTCACAGCTCAGTGCTGCAGTGTCTGGGCTGCACTTTAACTCCAGAATATTTGATGCTTTCAGTGGAACAGAATTCCCCCTTCTTCCCTTTGCCCCACGTTGCTCTGCTTTTCTTGAAATTTTGTAAAAATCATTTTATAAAAAGTTCTAGAACTAAGCTACCTGACCTCTGTTTCCTGATCTATTTTCCCTGTTACATTTTCCGGTGTCTCTCTAAGCAAGTTCTCAGGATTTCCACAAGAAAGAAGAATCCAATTTCATACAAGAGGTAAAGACTCCCAGGCAGCCCTTTCTGAGGGACACAGAAAGCGTCACCTGCTGAGTCCCCAGCTCCTCCCAGCACACAGGAGGTCACAGACACTGTTCAGCCACTTTTTGATATTAGTGAGATGGTAGAAATCGTATGAAATCTCTTGTATTTCAATTTACTTACTGAACTGTTAATTTTTATGCAGTCCCAGCAATATAATAAGTGTATGCAAATATATATCACAGTCAAACAAGAACATAATGGACAGATCAAAAGAAATAACCAGTTACAAATCTCAGTCAGCCCAGGGTGCCTGAATATTTCATGAATTACAAGTTCTCATCAGGCTGAATTATAACATTAGTAATTTATCTTTTTTCTAGGCTTTTCTTCCCCTTCTCACATAAATGAATTTTACCTCTAACACCAGGAAGTAATTGCTGAAACCACAAGTTTAAAAGCCAGTGGAAATAGACTGCAACTCGGGCTGAGACCTAGAGAAATTCCAAGATAGGAGGCAGTCAGTGTCCTTCTAAACATTACATGATGTTTATTCTTTGGGGAAAGCTCCTGACACGCTCCAAAGGCAGATCCTCTGTTTGCCTGGGGTCCTGCTTTCCTCCAGGGAGGGTGGGTTTGGGCTGCAGCCCTTGGGTCAGTACCAGCCCAGGCTCACACAGCCTGTTTGCTTTTGATTAGTTTGCATTCTTCCCATTATTTGGGCCTCGCATGCCCAGCAGAGGTTAGGGAGCCTGAAACAAAGGTCTCACTCATTAGTGCCCAAAAAAGTTTTTGCCGCCCAAATGAGGCCGAAGTGGAATGAAAAGCAAAGAAACTGTTTTGGGGACACGCTCTTGAGGAACCAAAATATTTGGATTTTTTGGAATGGGAGAAAGGAGCCTTGAATTTCTGCCTATCACTGCATCCTCCAAAGCTTCCCCGACCGTCTCGAAGAACCTTATCATACTCCAAAATGGACACTTTGAACACGGTGTCAGCTGGGATTATCTGAAGTTACCAGTACAAACACCTGCCTCCCTAGTAGAATCCATGGGGAGAAGCCCAGGGAAATCATTGCCATTCATACAGCATCTCCTTTCTCATTTCCATGCGGTGTGTAGCAGTGTAGTAGTTGGAGTTATTCACGCATTCCCGATCTTGTAATCGGCTGTTCCTGTGTGAATACATCTATGAAAAACAAAAGCCCCTCCAAAAGTGCACATGGCAGCAAACACTCATTTTTCTGGAAGCAGAAGCTCCGTTTTTCTCCCTTCATTTGTTCCCATGAATGCTCCTTCCCTTCCCCAGTTGATCATAATTTCTTGCAGAATATCGCGCACTCAGGTGGAAGCATCAGAACGCGGTGGTTATAGGTGCATAATTACTTGTGATATTTATAGAGGTTCTCCAGTGCAACTTCTGCATCTCCTTATGAAGTTCTGCCCACACAAACCCCGGAAAATAACACGTTAAGCTTAGCTCAGGGAGGGTTTAAAAATATAAAAATATTTTCCATAAACTGGCACGGATTCTAACACCAAGTAATACATTTCATTCATGTCTAACTCGCTGCATTTCCCCTTTTCTTGTTCCCATATTTAAGTGAGAAGGAGAATTTGCTACCTGTGCTTGTTCTTAAATTAGGACAATTAAACACCTCTTCATGAAAATCCATAACGATTCGTGGACATCCTGATTTTGCCAGAAATTTGCATGAAGGAGAAAGAACATGGTACCACCCCTCTTATCTTCACACATAACCTTTTACTCCCAGATTAACATCATATTTAGTTTGTATAAATTGAAGATTTCTTTGCTAAAACAGGATCAGGCAGTGTCACTCAGAACTGTTGGCTCCTGGGCCAGCAGGCACAGCCTTGGGGCTTCAGCTGGCCCCACTTAGAAGAAATTCTATTACCCAAAGGACTGCACAGCTTAACTGCCTGGGGGCTTCCTGGTGTTTACATATAAACACATATTTCACAACAGACACATGACCACACTTCTATCTTAATTGCATTATTAATTATTTACTGGAGAGCACAATCAATAAACCACCAGGATCAATTTTGCTCTCTCCTCCTAACTACAGACCCAGGAGTGGATTCTAGATCCCGTCAGGCTTGGGCCACCCCTGTATCACAGAGCACGGGGCTGAGTTTCAGAGCTGCACCTTGTCCCCACAGACAGTAAAACCACCATCAAGTCTCAAACCTTCCTTCTGAGAGCATATTGAAATCATGAACATCAAGGGAAGAAGAGCCAACCAAGGAATCAGCCAACTCTGTGCTTAATGACCTAGAATTTTTGCATTATTTAACAAAAGGAGGGAGGGCCAGGCTATAGGTGTCTCCTTATCTTTTCTCTCAAGAATTCACAAAAAAAAAAAGTTTATTAACCTAATGGTTCTAGGAAAAAGAAGCAGAAGGATCTCCGAGTGGATCAGCCAGACTACAGAGAGATTTGATTTTGGAAAGGATATGATTTGTAATGAGCATGGCTCTTTCCTGTGCTTCTTCATATTGTTGTGAACTATTCTCTTTGTTCTTCTGGCAGACAGATAAGTTTAGGAGTTAACAAGCTCAGATGTTGTAGATGTTTTTGAGAACTGTAGCAGAGGCGGCTCTGAATCCTCACAGTTCAGAACTGTGTCTTTCTAATTTTTGGAGTTCCTTGCTCTGTGCAAAGAAGCCTTTGTCCCAAGATGGTACCTCAGATCATTAAATCCAATAAATTTCCTTTTCAGGAAAAAGAAAACTTGACAATTGCGTGTATGAAGGAACAAATAAGCATTAATTTGTAAAACAGTTGAAGGAGGAAAAGAGTTCTCAGGCTGTGCCCAGGCTGATACTTACAGGCATGCATTCCAGAGGTATTTGGGAAGAGGAAGCAAAGGAAAGCTTCTCCAGGTAGCACCTACAGTCTTCAGAAGGTTGGCCTCTAGGCAGTTTATGCCCCTGTCAAATTGCCACAGGACTTTAAAACAGCAAAGCAGAATGACCATTTCAGCCTGCCACGAACATAAAGGCTTGAAAATATATCCTAATACTTCTGCATTCCTAATATTTTTCTTTTTTTTTTTAATTATTTTGCAGCTCTAAAGATTGCAGTTGTAGATATCTATCATTCCAGGCTAAAGGAGAGACAGAGAAGAAAAAAGTGAGTTTTCAAGCAATAACTGTGCTCCTTTGCTTCGTTGTTCCTTGCTGTCTCCCTGTTACTGAATGCAGTTGATCTCTAGCACCCCTCCAGACCCTTCCCAAGCACATAGACCTCCTGCCATGAGATTTCCAGGACAGGCTCTGTCTCAGATGTGTGCTTCTCCTCCTGTGCCCAGATCAATATCAGGCTTTAGCAACAGCACCAGCCCAGAAAACACAGCTCAACAAGCCCTGATACTTATTTGTACACGTGGTTGGCAAAGGAACTCTCCTTTAAACTCTCAAAACCAGGTCATTAATTGCAAAAAGTCTATTTTCCAGACCTTTTTAGTGCATGAAAGTCTCTCCCAAATCCAGTTATACTTACTAACTCAGCTTCCAGCACACCTGGTGAGATCACGTAGCCGTTTTGCAGAATGAGAAACTGAAATGCTGCCTGGGAAATGGGTCACGGATCCAGGACCAGGAACCACAAAAAAAAAAAAAGGTGGCAAATCTCTGGTTTCTGTAATGCTACTGGACTGCACGTAATTCATTTTAGAAAATAAAGCTGCCAGTCTGTGAGTCACTGCTAGACCCCCCACAATCTCCACAGAAATGGTTTGCATCGTTATTTTTAATTCTTAATGGTCCAGGAGTTAGTTTTCCACAGTGTGTAATGAAGATAACTGCACTGCTGACGTGAGTTTGAATAATTTATTCAGCTGATTTGACAGCTTTTTAGAATGACTCAATCTATTCATTAAATTCAATTTTATTATAACTTTCAAATACTTTGTTCAGTATTTTAAATTATATCTTGCCGTATTGCTTTCTGCTGGAGGAATTGGTAATTTGGAGTAAGGCTCCTCCATCCCTTCTCATAATGCAGCAGAGTTCTGCTAAATGACAGGTAAAATTTGATAAGTATTGACCTTGTTCTTTATAATTCATAAATAAAAAAAATATTTATGTGGTATCATTTCCATGATGATCCATCATGTCATCCTAAAAGAAAGTGCCACGAGGCTGTTACAGAAATCAAATCCCTGTCAGTTTTTGTCAAGTTTCTACAGTGGGATGGGCCAAAAATCTGGAAAATGATGTAAAAACACTGATGTCACTCTCAGCGAGTCTTCTCCACGTGGGACAGGAATATTCTTTTATATGTAATAAAGAAATTGTAATGGAGTTTATAGAGCAAATTCCAACTTGACCTTGAGGAGCCCAACTTTGCAGTATCTCCTGTGGTTGGCAAAAGCGGGGTGTTCATCGATCACCACGTAGCAACGAGCACCTGATGTTTGCAGAAACCTGGGACAAACGTATTTGTCACATACTTCTAAAACATCTCACCCACCTTTTCACTCCACTCACTTCCCTGACCTTATCAGGAACATTTCAAACTCCCGAGTTACCTAAATCATTTTCCTTTTTTTAAAACCTAAACTGTCCTGGGAAAATTCCTTCCTCCCTCTCCCTGTGGTGAAATCAACAGTCGCACTCTCACCCTTACTCTAGCAGAAGGATGTTTGTCTCTCTGAAGCTGGAAATCATTCTTCCTGGAACATTCCCGCACCTCCAGTTTTGGAAAGACAAGTTGCCAGACACCGTAGATGAGAAATCTGTGCCTGAAGAAGCAATTTCAAACCTTTAAAGTGATTGTAGCTCTCTTCGTGCTGAGTGCTGTCAGCGTTGTGCTAATGCACAGCACTACCCCAAATCTACCCCTGATTAAAGCCACCCGGTGTCACCACATCGTGTTTCTCAGCCGGCCAGATCAAGGGTTATGGAAATTTCATCTGCATTTAGTTTTAGGCCCCTCTGATGGTCTAAATCAAAGTTTCTTCTGAAGCCTTTGTATTTATGAGCTAATACATGAGTTAATGCCCTCTAGTAATACCATTCTGCTCTCAATTACAGAATTATACGAGATCACGGGCTGATCAACCTCAGAAAGTTTCAGAGTGAGTATCAGGTGTAGCTGCTGAACTTGAAAGTGGCCTCTGCTCAGGAAGCAAAATTTTGCCTGTTCACTGGTTCCAGTGCACCAGCGTGGTTTATTCATACTGGGCCATACTCATATGATTGGAATTCCAGCAGATTTCCTGCCTTGACTGTTTCCAACCAGCTGGCTCTGACTTCTCCCTGCTCAGTGTTTTAGTAATTGCCTCAGAATTGCTCTTCAGAAGCATTTTGGGCTCCACTAAGCAGGGAGAGAGGTAAAGAAACCTAGACCATTAAAGCACATCACACTATTCTACGAAATTATCAAACAGCACTTAAATAACATCCCTTTTTGCCTTTAGAATTTTAAGAAAATATAATTTTGTTGCTTTTTACTCATCAGTTTGTAGTCGTCACACCAAAAGGGCCAAGAAGTGAACTGAATTTGGCCCTTTGGGCAGTTCGCAGAGGCTGGCAGTTAGTTCAGGCTCCACTGACTTTATTTTCTCACAGCAGTTGTGGTAAGTTGTGTCACTTTTTTCCTCCCTCTAGTTCTGGAAAGGCGGTACCCAAAGGAGGTTCAAGACCTTTATGAAACAATGAGACGATTTGCACGAATTCTTGGACCAGTAGAGCATGACAAGTTCATTGAAAGCCACGCATGTAAGTACTTGGAGGATTTTAGCATATATGTTCTTCAATAAGCATAATGAGCAGTTGCATCACCTACAACCTGTCCTAAATATATACTATATATATAAATATATAAATACACCACTCCAGGAGGTTGTTTTTCTCCTCCTCCCCCATCTCCCTCCCTCAGCAAAACAAAACATTTGTGGTTTGATCCATTAAATGAGCAGTGAGTGGGGTTTTTTTTTCCACTAAACTCTTGTCTGAGCTCTTTGTTTGACTTTTCACTTGACTGAACATTCTGGTGGTGTGGTAGCAATAGTATTTTCTTATCAAAAGACCTCTCTTCATTTACCAGGACTCCGTATCACCGAAAGAACAAAATCCCTAAAATTTCTGTCTGCATTGAGAAATCAGGTGCCGACAGCAAACTGCAAATTCTTTGAAAGATCCACGTTAAATGATTATATGTGTAGGTAATTATATAGCCCAGCTGTCATTATGTCCCTTACCTTAAAGGCAGAGCCATTGTTCCGTCACCGAATCATCGCCGCGTAATCACAGCGTGCGTTTAGGCAGATTCCAGCACGAGTCATTCCATCCTGCTTCATTCTCTGACCTCAACTGGGGAACATCATTCCTCATTAGACAGAACAAAGCATTTAAACGAGTTGCCACTGTATTTTCAGGACACCCTATGCCAAATACCAAAAGCATGATCCTGCAGAATCATGAAGTGGTGGTTTTGTTGTTGTAGTGACAGCGGAGTCCTCGGGTTGACCTGACAGTCAGGCACACGCGTTACACACATCTCCCAAGTACAACCAGCAAACAAATTCCAGGCAAGGAAACTTGCCGCTGTCAAACCAAGCAGTGCCTGAAGCCAGCTGGAAAAAACCAACAAGCTACAGGCTTTAAATACAGGTATTTAATCTGACTGACTGCAGAAAAAGAATCAGGAAAAAGTTTGGAAGGTGTAGTTGTGAAAATCGTAGTCCAAAGCCAATATTCAATGGTATGAGGAGCCTGGATGGAGAATTTTTCCAAACCTATCGAAACACCTTCCAGAAACCCTACATTATTACTTGCCTTGTCCAGAGCACGGCAAAGGAACTGTCAAAGCATGAAGAGAAAACAACTTTTCCAAGCACACACATGCCAGAAACCAGCTTAAATCTGTGACTGAGGAGCATTGGGACACAGGGAGTGTGAGCCCTGGCCCAGACTTGTGCAGAGAGCTTAACCCCCTCTGTGTTCTGTAGATTTCAAAGCCAAACTGCAGACAAATCAGTAGTGCCGTACCGCACCTCTCGCTGCCACCCCCACTGACCCTCATTTGTTTTCTGGGTTTCCCTTCTGCTTCCTCCTGGGGTGAACCAGTGGAATTTGAGCTGCGAAGGGAAATAAAGCGACTCCAGGAATACAGAGCAGCAGGAATCACCAATTTCTGTAGTAAGTACCTGATGCATTATTCAGCCCCTTCCCATTCATCAGGGCGCGGAAGGATGATTTTACAACGCTGAGGATGCGTCGAGTAAAGAGACACTTGGTTCTGAAATGCCTTTGCCTGGCTCTTTAACTGAACAAGGCTTTAGCAATAATGCTTTAGTCCAGCTGTGCTTTTTTAAAGCTAGTTTGAGCCATCAGCTTGGAGAACACGCTGTCCAGCAGCGCTCTGCTTTGCTCACCACTCTGCAAAAGGTTCAGAAAAAGAACAATATCAATGTATGTCATGGCACAGTGGTCTCCAGAGCTTCATCTGTGGGCACTTGCACTGGCTATCAACGAGTGTGGTATCTGGAGAGAGGGCCAAGACCTCCACATAAATGAAATGGCCTGGTTTATTCTGGAATTGGATCACAGAAGCCTTTTTTTTGTTTGTTTTTGGCCTGAATTTAACGGGGGAGGAGCACGGGGCAGAATCTAAGACATTCTCGTGCCAAGTAGTTGTCAGGAGGGAGAATGGCAGAGCCTGCTCCAGAGCTTATTTCCTAAAGCAGAATGAGAAAACCCAAGAGTCTGAAAATGTAGCTAGAGGCAGCTGGTGAGAAGGTGGCCTGTGTTTGCTGTAGGTGCCAGGACGTATGATAACCTGAAGAAGACAAGAGAGGAGGAGCGGCTGAAGCGCACCATGCTCTCCGAAGTGCTGCAGTACATCCAGGACAGCAGCGCCTGCCAGCAGTGGCTCAGCAGACAAGCAGACATGTAAGACCCTGCATTTCACACCCCTGCACTTCAGTCGGCTGCATCCAGCCCCATTTTTTCTGCCTGATAATATCAGACACATTCCTGGTTTATCACAGTAGGAGCAGGAAGATTCAGAAGGGCGAGAAACTCCGGGTAACAGCCGTGGCGCGAGCCGAAGCGCAGACAAGAAAATGACTAATAAAGGCCCAAAAGCTGTTTTCTGTAGTTTATATTTCAGGAATTTAACTGCTGCTAATAAAGTCAGGGAGGAAAATAAGGTCTTTATGGATAGTAATGAGGGCGCAGATGACACTTGGAATGTTTCAGAGGGTTTTAGATATTATTAATGTGTAGTTACCCTGCACAAGCGCTTTGATTTAAGCTGCAACGCAAAGGAAGTGCATCCTGCAGCCTGCGAGGTCTGAGGTGGTGATTTGGAATGTCCCCACTGAAATTTTTATTTTGTCCCCTACCCCACCCCTTTTTTGAGCCATGGAATTCAGTCTGAGAGAGCTAAATATTTATAAATCCTGTTGACTTCAGATCAGGGCCTGGCTTATGCAAGATGAATTACATCATTCTTAAAAAGTTGTGGGAAAAGTAGTTTCGGGGCCAATCTATGCAGTTATTCTTAAAAAATAAAAAAGACAAAAAGGCAATTTGAAAATTTCCTTTCTTTTCAGTGATTCTGGCCTGAGCCCTACCGTACCAGTCCCTTCAAATTCAGGTGAGTGTTAGCTGATGGTCTGTGCTAAACAGCCAGTTGGACACCAGTGGTACCGTTCTGGCAGCAGCTGGAGACAGACTCTCTTGCTGGAGCACAAAAGCACCAGCCCTCAAGCCTCTTGGTCAGAGCCCTGCTCAAGCCAACGTTACCTCCATCTCCAACTCATTCCACATCCAAATCCTGCAGGATTTTTTGCTGAATTTCTAGATTTGTCTGACTACAGGTGGAAAATTTCCATCCCTAAGCTACATTAACAAGGCAGGAAAAAAAATTTTCACATGAATACAAGATTTTATCTTTAAAAGATAAAGCTAATCCAGTTTTTTTAATGAAGCTCTGTAGCACATACCAGAGCAATGCAAACCTGGCAGAAAACAAGTCTGGGAGGGCAGAACACCAGGAAACTGTTGCCTGAGAAGCAGGCAGTGGTTGCAGCATCAAGTGACAGAATGAGATGGTACAGGTTGCCTGTGCAACTCCAGTTTTCCCTGTCTGTGAATATCTTTTTATATTCTTGAATTGTCTACTCCCAAATTATGGGGTTTTGTCCACCAAGAGGATCCCTACTTCCTTCAGTGCCCAGTAGGGACAGATTCAGGGGCCAGTCCAGGCACTTGTGAACAAAACTCCTATAAAAGTTTGTTGAGCTCAGAGGGTGACACACAATGAGTGAGACCAGGATGAAGTTCTACTATAAGACTGTTAAACATTGCCAGGGAAAACTGGAAAACTGGCTTCTGGCTCTATCTCTGCATCCAGTTTTTATGTGGATGCTAAACCATATCAACCAAACTTCTCAGAGCTGGCCACTGAATCTGTCTGTTCTTCCTCATTTCTGCCAGGAGCCCTGGTAACATGGGTCAGCATACCAAGCAATTAGTCATTGCAGATGTCAATAGGCACTAGGTTTTAAACTTATTAGGTGGTAACTAAGATCTGGTGTTTCAGGGAGAAGACAGGATTGTGTATCTTAGGCTGGGCATGGAAATGAAATCCATGAAATGGGCACAGTATCCCCTCAGCTGAAGGGCTAGCACAAAGGATGAGATTCATTTTTTTGTCAAGAATTCCCAGGCCAGTAGAGGAGAAGAGCCCAAGAGAACAGGAATTGTTTTGCTTGTGGAACTCAGATAGCACGCCGTGTTTACAACTAGTGCCACATGTTGAACAAAACCCAAACAAAATACCAGAGACTGGGTAATTAAACAAACATCCTGCGTGCTGAATAAGGCCAGGGTGCTGCGGAACACCTGCCACGTGTCTCTCTAATTAGAGGCTGCATCATACTGAATATACAAGAGGGCAAATTAGCGTTACTTAACTTTACTTCTAGATTTTAAGATCCTGACTTCGCAGCCTGCCTGTGTTTTCTTTAATGTAGTTTGTGTGTATGTGTTATTTCCCAGGTTTATAAAACAGTAAAACCAAGTTCTGTCATGTCTCAACATAGCAGGCTTGTTCCAGGCTGTAGAAAGAGGGAGCAGAACTGGGAAATAACTTCCTTTGGATCTGCCAGAGCCACTATTCCAGCTTCTCTCCACTCCTTCAGTTCTCCCTGTGATCAGGCTCCCCGACAGCACAGGGACAACAGACTCTAAACATGTAAATAACTAACCCAAGCTTTGTCCTGAGCTCTGGAAGGTTAAAAAAAACTACAACCCACCAACAAAAACCAAAAACCACTTTGAGAAAAAAACCAAAACCACAGACCTGCAAGTAAACAGCCCTCGTGAAAGCTGAAGCTGCACCAGTAAAAGCTGAGCAGTTATAAACAATAGGGAAAGTGAGAACTCTCAGGCTACCTCATGACAGACACTTCTTGCAGTTCTGTTTGTCGTAACAGACAAAAATAAATCCACAAACTGCCTTTGCTTTACATCTTCATCGTATTTAAAGGTATTTAGAGAAAACTCTGCTTCCTGAAGCTGTCAGAGAACTGGCTGCTTGTCAGCCCCCCCAATAAATAACCTCAGCATCCTGGTGTCAGGGCTGCGGGGAGGCGGTGGTGCAGGCAGGGCACCCCCAGCACCAACCCTGAGGGAGGTGCAGCCTGGCCCGAACCCCAGCCAGTGCCAGTTTGACAAAAAACTATTGTTTTCCAGTTCCTCCCTCCCAGCGAGCCGGGGTTCATGGTGCAAGAGTCCTCACACAAGTATTCACAGCGCTTAACGATGTCAAAGTCACACCTTTTATCAAACCAGTGCAGTTTTTTTATGTTAAACCCTAACTAACCCTGCCTGTAAATGCTTAGATCATCCTGGGTTAACGTGATGGGGATTTAGTTGCCTCTGTGGCAACACAGCTGAGAAACAGCCACTGCCAAACCACTCGGGGTTCCTCAGCCTTCTCCCCCTTTCTCATCCCTACAGGCCGACGCAGCGCCCCACCGCTGAACCTCACCGGGCTGCCGGGCACAGAGAAACTCAACGAGAAGGAGAAGGAGGTGAGGAAAGGGATGGAAAGATAACCTGTATAAAAGTTTACAGTGTGGGGTGATCACTCACGCCACCTCTCTCAGGTGCTGTGAGTACACCTCCTCTGCATGCCCTGACTACTCTACTCCTCCCTGCTCACAAACGTCATTCAGGTTTTCCAGTTGGCTTCTTAATTCCAATTCCTGTGCTGTGTGTACAGCAGAGCTGCAGGAAATTGCCTTATTCAGCAAAGATGAGCACCAAGGTGCTGTGACATGCTGTTAGAACATCCCGCCTGTGACATTCTCCCTCCCTCCCTCCGTTGCGAGAGCAGGGTGAGCAGAAGGGTTATTTTTTTCTTAATGAACATTGGTTTTAAAACCAGCAGAGGATTTCACCAAGAGCTTCCCTGGACAGATCACCAGGCCCAAATAGCAGAGCTCTTTCCCTGTTACAGATATCTCACAGCCATACCTCAACCAATTATGGGTGGTTTTTCCCTGTAAGACCAACATGAACCATGGAGGTGATAACTGCATTCAGCTTTTCAAGGTTTTTTCCATATTTCTGCTTTTCAGTGCTTACACCAAGTGTTTTTTTGTATGCACGTGTGGCAGAGGGTGGATTGTGGCTTTACTGAAGTGATGGTTTTAGCCTGACCTGGTGTTGGAAGTTCAGAGCCCCACATAGAGTCTTCTTGCACGGTCACCTGAAGAAACCAGAGGCCAGTTCTCCACAGCCCAGTGGCTGTCCTTCATTCAGTGAAAGGCAACACTGGAAAAAGATTGAAATAAAAGATATTTTTTTTAAATTAGAAGTCAGGATTTGTCCTAGGATTGTCCACAAGGCAGATTGTGGTGGTGGTGAAAGGCAGCTGCATTTCAGACTCTTCCCTCTGCGCGGGAGCCGTTTCCCCTTCACTGGAGATGGCAGCATTGAAAATCAGCTCACAGACCCGCCCTGGAACATGGCATTTTGGCATTTCTGGCTCCATCCAGCTTATAAATAATTGTGACTGGGCCATGAGAGTATAGGGGGAATCTGATTTCCTCGTCAGCTGAGACATAAAGTCTGAGTTCCTCCGAATCCTGCAGTTTCCTATCAATGAGGAACAATCATTAAGCATTTTTTATTAAAAGGAGGAGACAGGCAGGATCTCCAGCGGGAGCAATCCAGCGCTGGCTAGAAGGCAGCTGGGATTTGGAAACAGGAGTGTTTCACCCCAACAGCAGATCAGGGAGGCTTTTGAAAACCCCTTTCCCTTTTTCAAAAGCAGCTCCTTTTCTCCAAATTTCCAAACCCTGCACAGCTTCCACCCTGGGCTTCTGGGAGGGGGGCACAGGCGTTGAGCATGGAGCTGCTTTTGTAGAAAGGTATTAAAGACTTAGTCTGCAGGGGATTAATAGCCAGATGCCCTCCCTGGCACTCCTCCAGCAGCCTGGATTGCTGGTTGGGAGTCTCTCTGGCATGTGTGCTGCCCTGCGTTTGTAAAGAACAACGCCCACACAGGACACACTCATCGCTACGCTCCTCGGAGCCGGGAGCTGGCTTTCATCCTCCTCCTTTAGTTTTATTTTTTTAAGTCAGGAATGTTTTTGAATGCAGCAGCCGGCAAGCTCCTCCCCTCCCTACCTGTGGATGGAAACAGCTCGTAACACAATTCCTGTACGCCTCCCCTGTGAGAAAAAAAAACAAAAAAACAACCCAAAAAACACACAAAACCCAAAAAAAAACCCCAAACCACCAACACATTGAAAGTGTTTTCAAAAAAATACTCACAATGTTACTCCCCCAGCAGGGATGGCGGAGTGAAAGTGCCTGACGAGCGGTGGTGTTTATTAACTTCACCTTTTGTTTTCCAGCTCTGTCAGATGGTGAGGTTGGTCCCTGGAGCCTATTTGGAATATAAAGCCGCTTTAGTCAACGAGTGTAACAAACAAGGAGGCCTGAGGCTGGCGCAGGCTCGGGCGCTCATCAAGATCGACGTGAACAAAACCAGGAAAATCTACGACTTCCTCATCAGAGAGGGGTACATCACCAAGGCCTGAGGAAGAGCAGGAAGATGCTTTGAAGTCACTTTGACAGCACCAAAAGATTTGAACAGTGTTGGATGAAGGACATTTCCTTTTTAAAATCTTTTGGGGCTTTTGGTGGTGTTTTTTTTTCATAAAAACAAGTAGGGAGCTGTGTTAAATTGTATAAATACTGACATTTCATTGTCTGGGCTCCTTTTGATTCTGCTGTTGTCAGAATTATGCTGGAAAGAGTTATTGCCATATAAGCTAATCTGGAATGTGAATGGACATTCATTCCTAACACTTCTTGTCACTAAAAAAAAGAGAATCAGGGTACTTTTATGCCAAGAGTGACCCAGAATAAGGGCAGAAGAGCATCATGTTATGAGTCCCACTTTGACTTTGTGTGAGCACAGGGGTTTGGAAACGCCGTCCCCTCCCTGGTTGTTCTCCTTCCTAAAACAGTGAGGGATTTCAAAGGAGGCAGCTCGTGCCCCAGGGTGTAAAAATAGAGCTTGCAGCAGCCCGAGCTTTTTAACTTAATTGTGATAAAGGATGTGGCAGGGAAGCTCCTCGACAGTTGTTACTTTTCTGTGCTATTAGCACATATCACAGCGTGAGCGCGCTGTACAAACCAATAAGCTTCAGCTGCTCCCAACTGGATTTGGGATTGTCAAGTTATATATAACCCCTCGGATTCAGGCTGCGGCGCTGGGGCTCGCTGGAAAAGCTGGATGTTACACCCAGAGCAATCTTTCAGAATGTAGAGACACTCCATACCCCATATTCCGGTGTTCTTTTGGAAAAGATACAATGGGAAGAGTGCAGCAAGCTGCCTGGGGCCCTCACCAGCCCTTCCTGCCCTCCCTGCCTCAGTTTACCCCATTACCCAGGTGACCAACAAAGCAACAACGAGGTACAACAAGTTCCTACACACACACACACTTGCCACCCTGTCACCACCTCGGATGATCCATCGTACGACTTTGGGACAAAGCATCTGTGTTTCAAAATCCAGTTGGATGATGAAGACAGTTCTTTCCCGATACAGCTTTGGGTGATTCACTAGAGAGCAAACTCTTTATCAAAACCACCTCCCGTTGCTGTTTAGGGTTGAAACAACATCTCCCAAGTAACCAACAGCCAGAGCAGGTGGGATGTTGGGTGCTCTGAAGTTTGGAATCTCATGGAAAAGCCTAACTGAGCTGTAACTACGTTGGGTTTTCCACCCCTCCAAGAGTAATTACCCTGTGTACCTGAGGTGCCGCTGGGAGTGCAGTGTTTTTGTTTGTAATAAAAATCAAAATGACTTGAAACAAACTTAAATCCGTGTCCTTGGACTCTGGATGAGACTGGAAAGGTCACACAACCACCTGTATCTGTACCCATCAGCTTCTCACCACCAGAGAAGAGATAAAGGCACAGCAGCGGCTGGTTGGGTCTGAGCACTGCATTAAACAGGAATATTTTCTAGGTACAGACAAGCCCCAGTAATACGTGACGTGTTGAAGATTAAAGCCTGTAGAAATTGAGACTGCACAGGCTGGGAATGCCAACACCGCGACCACCCATGGCCGTGCACACCCCCACTGAGGACACCCGCTGTCTGTCACCACAGACACACCTACAGCAGGATCTTGGGTACAAATCCGGGTTGATTGTAGCATGGGAGACAGGATGGGACAAAGCTCTTCACCCAAGAGCTTTCAACCCATTTCCAGTAAAATCAAACCCTTTCTGCAGGAGGCTCCTCCAGGACACAAGGGCTCCGGCCAACGCCGACACATCCCTGTCCCTTCGGTGACAACTGCCACCAACACTTCTCCCCTCCATGTTCCTCAGCAGACAGAGGAAAGAAAAGGTGTCCCTCTCCCCATCACTTCTGTCCCCCTCCCAGCTGGGTGGGCGCTGCCACGGCTCCTCTGAACCGTTTTCTGCCACAGGGGGAAGGTGATTTTGGCAAGAAAAGCCATCCCCGAGCTCCTGGCTGCCTCTGTCACGCCCGTCCCTCCTCCTTTAAATCCCAGCTTCTCACAAAATGTCTCCGTCACCGCCTGCCAGACCCGGCTCCAGCCTCCCAAGGGCTGGTTGTCATTTGGAGAGGCTTTCAAAAGGTGGTGGTGGTGGAAATAAATAAATAAATAAATAAATCTATCTTTATCCGAGCCGGGAAGCGCCATGCGCAGCTCTGGCACCCTGCAAGTAATTAACAATAATGAAAAGTTGGGGTTGCCATGGATATGCTGTTCTATTTACAACGCTCAGCTCTTCCCCCATCACCCAGAGCCCGCGCAGGGAAATCAGAGCCCCGTTCCGATGGCGTGGGGGGTTATTTTTATCCGGGATGCTGGTGGAGGAGGGCGGCCAGGCGGGACACTGGGGGCAGGACAGAGGCTGGAGCAGCCCCAACACCCGCCAGAGCCTCTGGGTGATGCTCTGGGTGATGCTTGGGGTTCCTCTGCTGCTCTGCCTCAGCCAGAAAACTGCTGCCAGTGAAAGGAAACCCCGTGAAAAGGCTTTTCAGATGCCTCAAACTAACTGGTCATGACTTTGCTGTTAAAATAATAATAATAATAATTAAAAGAAATAGATAGTTGCCACACACTGTTTTTAAGAACTTACCTACTAACAAGGCCTGGCGCTTCAGACCCTGCTTTGCGACCGGTGATAGTTTAGGGGGGGAAGAGAAAAAAATTAGAGGAAAAGAAAAAAAAATAAGAAGAGAAAGAGAAAACAAAGGGGGAAAAATAAAACGTCACCCCGGGGGTGGTTGTTTTTGGTGGGCTGCTGTGCGGGTTTCACGCACCCAGTACTCTGGGAACACCAGCCCTCGTTAGTGCACCGTGGGCTCTCAGCTAAGGGTTGCAGTTGGCTTAATTAGAGACTCAGGTGAACATGAAAGATTAAATATGGAACAAGGCCGGGGACAGGCAGGAAGGCAGCTGGTTTGGCTTAATGTGCCGATACAGGTACCTGCAGAATTAATTACAGCAAGACCCAGGCAGTGCAGGGGAGGACGTCGCTGCTCCGTGTCCCAGCAGGGGCTTAGTCACCGCCGGTGGCCGTGGAGTGAGGCAGGCACAGCGTGGAGCTTCTTCGGGGCTGTGTTATTCACCCATCCTGAAAAAGCACAAGCGTGGAGGGGGTTTTTCTTCTCGGGTCTCGCAGCTGCCGTCACACCCACAGCAGACGCACTCGGCCCCGGTTGGTGACTCAGCCCCGGGGAGGGAGGTGGGGGCTGTCGGCAGCAGATCCCGGGGGCTCACGCCACCCCCAGCACATCACCAGGCTCCCCCGCTCCCCGGCTGATCACCCCGATAAGGAAGGCACAAGAAGCCCTAGTTCTAATGCCTGCTCGAATTCCCATCAGCTGGGGGACGGTGAAACCTAAACCGGCTCCTTGCGGAGACAAAACACCCCGGCACTGGAGCAGCAGCTTTTCAGCTGTGGTTAAAGGAACACCAAGACACGGAAAAGGGAAAAATCCAACCCACTCAGCCATGCCCCATAGCCATCTCCTCCGCTCTTCCAACAAACTGGTTGAGCCACCTTCCGGGAAAAGCCAGCACGGATTTGCTCTTGAGCGCACACCACGGCACACAAAGCACACGCGTGTCCACCCCACGCCTGGAGCTTTCTGCACAATCATAGAAGGATTTGGGTTGGAAAGGACCTTAAAGTCCATCCAGTGCCACCCCCCTGCCCTGGGCAGGGACACCTCCCACCACACCAGGTTGCTCCAAGCCCCATCCAGCCTGGCCTTGAACCCCTCCAGGGATGGGGCAGCCACAGCTTCTCTGGGCAACCTGGGCCAGGGTCTCACCACCTTGGAAGAGAACACTCTGGGGAGACCTTAGAGCCCCTTCCAGTCCCGAAAAGCCCCTTTTGGGGCTTTTCGGGACTGGAAAGGGCTCTAAGGTCTTCCTGGAGCCTCCTCAACTCTCTGCCCTTGAATCCCTCCAGGGATGGGGCAGCCACAGTTTCTCTGGGCAACCTGGACCAGGATCTCACCACACTCAGAGTGAAAAAAACCCCAAAATAATAACCACTAAGGTCTCATTTCTTTTGCAAAGCCTGTCTGGAAAGTCAATGTTTCATGAACCAGCACCCACAGGATCCAGCCCTCCCTAAGCCTTCCCATTAAATGCGCTGGGGACATGAGGTTGGAGCACCTCCGTGCAGTGCTGGTGGGGCAGGCTCTGCAGGAGCACGCTGCAGGCTGGCCTTCCAGGAGATGTTTGAGGTCATAGAGTCATAGGATGGTTTAGGTTGGAAGGGACCTCAAAGACCATCTAGTTCTCACCAAACCAGGTTGCTCAGAGTCCCACTCAGCCTGGCCTTGGACACCTCCAGGGATGGGGCAGAGCCCCCAGCTCAGTTGTCCTGGAGGGAGTCATGGTGGGAGAAGTGCAAGGAGCAGAAGGTGCCTTTGGGGAGGCTGAGCTGTCAGGCCATGGCAGCCCATCAACCCTCGCTTCCCCACCCGGCCACGCAGCCTGTCCCCGGGGTCAGGGAAGGACATGGAGCATCACCCGGCCGGAGGCACACACGCTGTGGCCACACAGCCCCGTGACTCAGTGGGAGAGCACCTGGATGATGCTCACCCCACCTTCCTGAGACCAAACAGCACCCCAGCACCCCATGGCACACCAAGGGAGCTACCAAAACACAGCCCATACCATGGGGTCCCTGCCCAACGCACCATCTCCATGCCCCTGCTGTCCAACAAGGGGCTGGTGGATGCAACAAGGGGACCCCTCGGCGCAACAAACACACACAGAGCTGCTTCCCATGACCCTATAGAGCCCACAGTCACCTATAGCAGAGGGAAAACCGGCCTTGGGGGACAGTGCCATCCTCCCCCAAGCCCAGGGAGCCCACCCGGGCAACCAGGAGCCAAGAGGGATGTCCAGGTTGCCAGGGCAAGGCAGGAGGGTGGCTCTGGTTGTGACTAACTCTGGCACACGTGGCTCCTCACAGTCGGGTGTAACACACCTGGGCTACAGCAACACTTCCCGCTTCACCCACTGGCCCCGTGAATCAGAACGCCCCATGGATTCAAGAGTCACACACCCTGGCAGCCCCAGCTGCACCCCAACACCGAAATCTGCCCCCACAGATCTGGGATGTGCCACCCTCCCTGCTCGTTGTGTCACTGGAAAGCAAACCAGACTCCTGCCGTGGTGTGACATCCCTCTGCCTCCCCGGGGAGGCTGCTGGTGACCCACATTCGGCCACTTAAATGGCACGTGGTGACCTAAAGCTCGGGTTTTATTCCACACACACACCCCCACCCATTAATAAGCCTGCTCTGGGATCTCTGCTCCGTGCTGTCATCTCGCATCCAAGGAGAGGCGGCCGGCGGCTGGGGTTACCCCCCGGGGATCCCC
>VXBW01006618.1:0-16530 GCA_013400375.1 Thinocorus orbignyianus
ACAATCAATTCCCCACTGCTTATATGTTTGGGATATGACCTTCACAAGGGCTTCCATCCTCCTTGTTGGTCCTGGTTTGGGAGCGTCCTCCCCTGACCTCCCCCGCCAGGCTGGTCCAGCCGCTCCGGCCACCGTTCACCCGAATCCAGACAACTCTCCCGATCCCGGCTCCCGATCCCGGTTCCCGGGTTTTGGCACCACTTGTTGCCTATCATAGGCGTGGCGACCTGGTTCAAGAACGGCACGGCGACCAGCCCCAGGCCGCTCGGTCCATCAGCTCGCAGACACCAATGTGGTGGACAGCAAATGGCCTTTATTGATAGGTGAAACAGCCTTATATGGCTTTGGTTTGTGACGTCAGCAGGCACTGCAGCTGAACCAGAAATCCACCCCTTGCCCATATCAGTTGCCCCTGTTCACAAGAAATACACCAAGAAATCAGTTGGCTCAGTGATGGATGACAACGAACCCAGGACCATCACGAGAGCAAGAGGAGAAGGCCAAACCAGAGATAGTCACCCCATCTCTATTCCTGAGTGAGCTGAAGGAGGAGTGAAGAGAATTCATCTGATTTCTGGGTGAGCACATTGTCACCTGGGGTCTCCAATGCTGGGAATTGAACCTGGAATTAGAGGGTAGGGAAACCAGGGAGCTGGGATCCCAGTTTCAGGAAGGGGGCATTTAAAGGTGATTGCGAAAAAGAAACAAGTCCTCAGCCAACTGAGGCGACTTCTGTCAGGTGTGAGGGAAAGGTGCTCCTTCAGTGAAGATGTTGTGTGTCATCCAAGCGAGTGGACTATCACAGAGAGAATTATTCAGTATGTGAGAGAATTAGCTTTGCAGGAGATGATTTATCATAACCTGGAAAATGTGCAGTTACCCACAGATCCTAATGAGGTCCAATGCACAAGGTCCATGTGGTGGAAGTTTGTACGGAGCACACCATCATCATAAGCCAACTCATTTAGCAGTGATAGGACGGAAAGGTGAAAAGGGACCAGTGGTGGGTGAGGTGGCTGCCAACTTCAGTGATATGAAGAAAGTCTCTCTCCTGCCCTCATCCTGTCTGTGGAAAATTGATAATGTGTTCTTCTCAGTCCCTTTGGCAGCAGAGCGCAGGCCGGCTACAGGTTCCATTCACTTGGAGGGGCATCCAATGCACCTGGAATCGACTGTCCCAGGGTTGGAAACAGCCCCACCATTTGCCATGGGCTGTTGGTGATATATATATGTTGCTAAGTAATATTTATAATAAGTCAGGGACTTTTTTCAGCTTCTTGTAGAAGCTGAGAGGGGGCACAGACAGAAAGCTGGCCAAAGGAATGTTCCACATCATACACGTCATGCTCAGTATGTTAATGTGGGTTGACTGGGGAGAAGGGGTCCGTGATTGCAGCTCAGAATAGGATGGGAAATTGATCATTGGGTGGTGAGATCAATTTGTGTTACATCAATTATTTTCTACATTATTTGACCATTGTTTGTATATTATATTACATATGAATGTATTATAGAATGGCTAGAGTTGGAATTATAGTTATTTTAATTAATACATTATTGTTATTATGCATATTACTGTATTTCATATATATTGAACTTTTTTTCCCTCTTCACGCTATCCTACTGTTGAAGCTGGGAGAGGCAGGGGGCAGTGAGTGAAGGGCTGTGTTGTCCTTGTTGCCAGCAACGGATGAGCCATAAAAACCTGGGACACTCTGTGTTATCTAAGAGCAGTTATCTGAAAGGCCAGATCTGACAGAGCCTTGTGCAACAGTCAGACACAATAGGATCAAGCCTCAGGACAAGTTATATAAACCCAGAAAATTATCAATCAGCAGGATTATCAGAAGAGGAAAAAAAAAAAGAAGAAAAAAAAAAAAGAAGAATTGTGGCCTAACATGAACACTGGGAAATGTGCAGAGAAGCAGAGGCAGGTTATTGTCAGGGAAATAGCATCCACTGAGTCACTTTCCTAAGGGCATCCTTGAGCTCCTGGTTCCTCAAGCTGTAGATGAGGGGGTTTACTGTTGGAGGAACCACTGAGTACAGAACTGAAACAACTAGGTCTAGGAATGGGGAGGAGATGGAGGGAGTCTTCAGATGGGCAAATATGTCAGTACTGACAAACAAGGAGACCACAGTCAAGTGAGGGAGGCACATAGAAAAGGCTTTGTATCGTCCCCGCTCAGAGGGGATCCTCAGCACGACCCTGAAGATCTGCACGTAGGACACCACAATGAAAACAAAACAGCCAAAGACTAAACAGGCACTGACCACAATAAGCCCAACTTCCCTGAGGTAAGAGTCTGAGCAGGAGAGCTTGAGAATCTGGGGGATTTCACAGAAAAACTGGTTCACAGCATTGCCCTGGCAGAAGGGTAGTGAAAATGTACTGGCCGTGTGCAGGAGAGCATTGAGAAACCCACTGCCCCAGGCAGCTGCTGCCATGTGGACACAAGCTCTGCTGCTCAGGAGGGACCCATAGTGCAGGGGTTTGCAGATGGCAATGTAGCGGTCATAGGACATGATGGTGAGGAGAGAAAACTCTGCTGATACCAAGAAAGCAAAGAAAAAGACCTGAGTAGCACATCCTGAGAATGAGATGGCTTTGGCGTCCCACAGAAAATTGACCATGGATTTGGGGACAGTGGTGGAAATGGAGCCCAGGTCAAGAACAGCAAGGTTGAGGAGGAAGAAGTACATGGGGGTGTGGAGGCGGTGGTCACAGGCGATGGCAGTGATGATGAGTCCATTTCCCAAGAGGGCAGCCAAGTAGATGCCCAGGAAGAGCCAGAAGTGCAAGAGCTGTAGCTCCCGTGTGTCTGCGAATGCCAGAAGAAGAAACTCAGTGATGGAGCTGATGTTGGGCATGTGCAGATTCTGGGAATGGGGACCTATTCAGAGACAAAAACAAAGTGAGGGGAGATTTCTCCAAGTAAGGTCAATCCCTTTCCCAAGAACTCTCCCCCTGCTGCACACGCCCCTTTCTTTCTTCCAGTAGACCTTGCTCATCTCCATTCCATGGCCTCTGTTTGGCACCGGCAAAGTGTCTCCCGAGGAGCAGGGTCTTTGTGTGCTGGCTAACGAGGAGCCAGCACTGCTCTGCAGCAGTGGGGTCATGGGAAGAGTGAGGGTAGGGGCCAGCACTGGGGGTTGACTTTGTGGGATGAAGTGACCTCTAATGCAGAAGGGCCTGTCAGCATCTGCACTCTCCGTGCAAAGGAACTGAGATGGCACAAGGCAGTTTCAGAGGTCTGGGGTTTCTACAGCTCCCGCCATCTCACCTGGGAATGTTCTTGGATGTCAGAATCTATCAGTATTTCAGCTGCACTCAGGGAGAGAGAGCAGAGTTCTGTGAGGCAGGAGGATTGCCTAGGGCTTGGGGGAGCTGCTTTGTCCCTCTGCCTTGTTCCCAGCTTACAAGACCTTGCACCTTCATAAGATGGTGGACAATCGCACTCTTATCTGTTGCAAGACCACAGTGCTTAGGGGAAAGAAACCCTTCTGCAACCACAACATGTCTCAGCCTTTTCCAAGGTCTCAGCACCCACTTGTAGCCAAGGACACACAGGGCTCATTTCACCAACCCAACAGCATTTCCTCAGTCACAGAGTCTCTGTGTTTCTCCTGACGGCTTTCAGACAGCACAGTGCTGCTGTGGGACAGGTTTGCATGTTGGAGGACAACTCACAGCTTGGATGGACACCCCAGTGANGTGGTTGTGAGGGCCAAAGATTGTTCTGGGTTGCTCAGGGAAGGCATCGGCACTGCAGTGTTTAATGGGACGTGCCCCTATCTTCCCTACAACAGGGTTTCCAGGAACAGATCTCTCCTTTCCTGACCATCTCTGCTGCCTGGAGATCTCCCTCCCAGAAATTGTTTCTCTGGTCCCGCGTCTCTGTCCTGTGTCTCTGTGTCTGACAGACCCCAGCCCAGCCCCTGAGACAATTCCTCCCTTGACCTTTCAATTANGGGACGTGCCCCTATCTTCCCTACAACAGGGTTTCCAGGAACAGATCTCTCCTTTCCTGACCATCTCTGCTGCCTGGAGCTCTCACTGCCAGAAGCTGTTTCTCTGGTCCCACGTCTCTGTCCTACCAGGTCTGACAGATCCCAGCCCAGCCCCTGAGATAATTCCTTCCTTGATCTTTCAATTAAAAAGTCCCCCAGAAAACGTGGCACTGCCCACCCAGCAAATCAAGGTGAGAGATCTCAAAAGAGAGACACTTCTTTTTCTGGAAATTCCATCTTGAAAAGACCCTCTCNACACCTACCATGTAGAGGGCTGTGAAGATCTCTCCACCAGTGAGGTCTCAGCTCAAAGTCTTCCCACTAATGATTGCCTTTATCCTGCCTCTGCCTCACTCCTCTCAGTGCCTGCAGGCAGTGTCCTCAACCCTGCCAAGCTTGGCAGAGGAGCTGCTCCTGGGCAGAGCTGTCTCTCTGCAGCCCTGCCCGATTGCCAGGAGCTCCCTCCATCCCAAGAGCCTGGCTCAGCTCAGCGTACAATCCACGCGATGCCCAATACATCACTTTCTCTGCACCCTCTGGGGTCCCTCCAGCTGTCCTTGGGGATCCAAGGAAACCTGCTGTGAAACAGGCTGATGCAATCACCCCTTGGCCAGGGAAAGACACTTCTTTCCTGCTGTTACTATTCCTTTCAGAGTAGTGGGACAGGAGAACCACTTTTTTACTTTTTCTTTTTTTTCCCAGTCCCATATTGAGTCAGGATATCAGGAAGGTGACAGGGAATGATTTCATTTCTCCTAGCTGGGAGGATGTGTTCCCTTTACTGAAATCAACCATTTCATCCTGCGTCTTTTGACCTGTGGCTGGACAGACACACAGCTCTCTTTTGTCCAAGCCCTGTCTCTGCTCTGAAGCACAGCCTTTGCACACACTTGGTTCCACTGATGGCAAATAGAAGCTTGCCAAGTTCTACAGCTGTTTCTTCAACCCAATTGTGCGGTACGCCCTCAGGCAGGGGCACAGACAGGATGAGCTGGAGCTGTTAATGTCAGGCAGAGAGCTGTAACACGGATGGAATAACCTGCCAAGGCATGGTGGTTGAGCTCAATACAGCTGGTGTTCAAGGTCACAATCCTCCAAGCACGGCACCAGTCCAGATCAAACCTCGGTCTGACCTTGAAAGGCACTTCAAGGGCACCATCGTCACCATCTACTTCTTCAGGAGGGGTTAAAGAAGAAATAAAGATACCATCTGGTCAGTAATTCACCTACTGGATTTAGTAAGAGGAGGTGCAGACAGATCTGAGATTCCCTGTGTCCTCCTCTCCTCCGCCATCCCCGGCAGGGTCTCCCAGGTTTCTGTGACTCAAAGCAGGAATTTGGAGGAGAACAAGCCACAGTGGATGGAGACTACGCCAGTGGGTCACTTGAACTAATGCAGTTTTCCCGGTTTGTGGGACAGGAGTAGCATTATCCCAGGGAGCTGAGTGAGCAGTGAGGCCATTCTCCATCATCTTGGAAAGGACAGGAGACTGGGGGAGCACCCTGATGACTGGTAGCACCCTAATGCTGTAGGCACTTTTAACAAAGGGACAAGAGATGAGAAGGGAAGCTAAATGACGTGCCCCAGTGCTTCTCCACTTGAATCTCAATTCTGGATGTTGGAATGAGAAGGGTCTGAATTTAACCTGAGTAGATTGTGTCTCTTTGTGTGATGAAAGGAAAGAACTGCTAGACATGTGGAGAGGTATAGTGTTCCTTTACTTTGATGTCAGCAACTCTTACAACATCATCACCCATAACATTCTTGTGTCCAAGACAGGACAAACAGATGGGTAAAAAAAAAGTCAGACCATTGGCCATAAAGGGACATGGTCAACGGATGGTAATCTGCCTGAAGGCCTGCAGCTCGTAGGGTCCAGCAACCTGCACTTCTTAGTGTGTTTTGAATGACCCAAAAAGGAAGAGTGCGTTCACAATATTTGTAGAAGAAACCACACTGAGGAAAGCCATCCCAAAAGACCAAGACAGCTCAGCAGGAAAAGCTTTGGTGGTCCTTGGGTCACATTAGGTAAAAGATGTGCAATGAGGAAAGGCGGCCAACAGCATCCTGGGCTGTATAAACCAGAGCAAAGCCAGTCCCCTTGGCACTTTGTACATCAAAATATTTTCCAGGGTTTTGACATGCCACAATGTCAGAGAGATCTTTACAAACTGGATCTAGGTCACAGGAGGCCCACATAGGTCAGTAGTGTGGGAGAACTTGTACTGTTAGAGGAGGCTTCTAGAGATGGGCTTGTCCAGCCTGGGGAGGAGAAGGGCTTGTGAGAAACATGCAGCAGCATTACAAAGTTCCCAAGAAGACTGAGTCAGACTAATGTTCAAGGATAAAAGACACAAGGAAAAGACACAATGGGGTGAAACAAGAGAGTCACAATAGATGTGGGGATAAATATTTCCAGCATGGGGATGGTCAAGCACTGGAAGCTGTTTCCCAAAAGGGTGCACTGGCTCTATCCTGGAAAGTGGTCAAAACTTGTCTGAATAGAGCCCTGAGTACTGAGATCTGACCCTGCTTTGAATAGGAGCTTGGTTGAGTCACTTCTTGAGATCCCTTCCAGGCAGAATATTGCTTTGCTTCCTTCCATTTCATGCTTGCTTATTAGGGAGAGCTTTCAGGCTCTCCCTTACCCCAGAAGTAATTCACATCAGGGACTGGGCTGCTTCAGAGGTGCCTCCAAACAGCCCTGACCACCTCCTTTTCTTCCCTTTTAATTTGCTCAAAGCCAAGCACTGAAGGCATCATCGCAGAAGAGAGGAGTCAGTTGACCAGCTCCTTGTTTTCAGGAATTGGTACACCATTCCTCCTAAAATTCTTGGGAATGTAGGCATTTCTTTCCAGGGAAGTAGGATTTCTCTTTAGTTGTCAAGGAGACAGGGAGAATAGAGCAGGCTTCAGATTCCCAAATGCCATGAGTGTGCTTAAACCACCCTTCCCTTGGCCTCTTCCATGTCATTCCTTGACATGCAAACCTGGTGGGGCATCTGTTGACAATGCAGCAATGATCCTTCAGGTGTTTCTCTGAAGGCGGCAGTTTTTATAAAACAAACAAACAAACAAAAAAGCATTTTTCTTTTTTAGTAACAGCTCTGGGCAATGCCAATGGAATCAACATTTGTCGTATAATGCATGAAAGCCCACCCTGAAGCACACATCCAAAGATGTTCTGATGAACGGTGGTCTCGCAAAAGCCACTCACAAGGGCAGGAGGTTATGTCACCTCTACCCCTTATTAAATTCAGCAATGGCCACACAAGGTCTTTTTTTATTCTTTAACCATTCCTGATGTAGTAAACGCTCTTTATGGTGCCCTTGAAAATCTTTGCAGGCTCACACCAAGTTTTGATGTGGGCTATTGCTGCACTTAGAAGACTCTGTCCTTGCAGACCAGCTACACTGAGCTCTGCCACCACACCTTGGCAGTTTATTCCATCAGTGACACAGCTCTGTCTCTGAGAGTAACAGCTCCAGCTCATCCTGCCTGTGCCCTTTGCTGAGGGATTTGAGGTACATCAGGGCTGGAGCACATATGCTGTGGAACCAGGCAAGCTCTGACCCCACATGTGCAAAGGCTTTGCTTCAGAGCAGGACACAACAGCTCACTGAATGTCTTTCTAGCTCTAGGTCTACAAATCCAGAATGAAATGCCTATATTCAAGCAGCTGAAGATATCCTCCCCCCATCCTGAAGAATTATGACCTTTCCCTGTCACCTCTCTGATGTCCTGTCTAATGATGGGGAAAATAAAAGTGATTCACATGCCTAATTTTTTTTTTTTTCCCAAAAGGAAAAATTCCATTCTGGAAATAAGTACCTCTGCAGTGCTTAGAGAGGGAACAGTAGTTATTGCTCCAGTGCCTTTCACACCAGGGTCCCCTTTTTGCCCATGGACACCTCATGGGAGCCCAGAAAATGGGCAGATGATAAACTCTTGGGCTGTTCCTCTGCTGCTGAGCTGGGATGGGCTCCTAGGACAGAGGGAGCTCATGGCAAGAGGGCAGCGCTGCAGAGACAGTTCTACCCACGAGCAGCTCCTCTGGAAAGCACAGCAGGGCTGAGGGCACTGTCTGCAGGCATAGAGGGGAACGGAGTGAGGTAAAGAGAGAAGGCAAAGTAGAGTCGAAGGAGACCTGAGTGTTCTCTAGGGGAGAAACTTTCCCAGCTCTAAAGACAGTAAATCTCAGGGTGTAGGACAGCATGCCTGACATTCCTGAAAAGATCTCCTAAATCTGGCACAAGCCACAGCTTATGGCATCTGTCAGGGGGACTCTCAGAGTTTCTATAGTGTAGAGGAGAAGGTTGTGCGACAGAGCACAGTTCCTTGAGGTATCTCATGAAGTTAACATAGTCCACATTCTGTGGGATCTCTCTCCAGTGCAGAGGAGGACCTGTTCCTGAGCAGGGATTCCCCACTGCACCATCGCAGGACTGGGTATGATGGTAACCTTCTTCCAGGGATGACTGTGGATTTGTGAAGCCATGTGTGCATCCAGAGGTGCCTAGGGCTGTCCTTCAGAGCAGGGTCTCTGCATCTCTTGGGACTGTGTGCTGGGGCAGCCTGCCAGGGTCAGCTCTCAGCCTGCCCGGGGAGCTCCCCGCAGTGTTGTGGGGAGAATCTGTGGGAGGAAGGAATGACCCCCATCAAGACAGGGTGGGTGCTTCTGCTGTCAAGAGGGCGCTGCGTGCTACAGGGCTTCTCAGAACTCCAGACCACCTCCACAGCATTTCCAGAGTGTCCTTGTGAAGGACATCAGGGCAACATCGACCTTAAAGGGAATGTTGTGAAACCCATCAAGAGCTTTCATGGCCACATTCCACATTTGATTTTCCACCTCTGAGCAGTGCCTCTGACTTCCTGCTCCACCAGTACCCAGGGACTGCGAGAAACCTGGAGGCCTGCTGCTGACTTTGACTTTTCTGGAGGCTTGTTCAGCCTCTCAGGATCTGCATTTCAGGAACTTGGCACCAGAGGGCTCATTTACATGCAAACCACCCAAACAAGTCAAGTCTTCAAGCACAATTTTCCTTTAAGTCTTCAATTCTTCTGTGGTTAATTACAGCAGGTTCAGGAGTGTAACCGAAGTCAAATAATATGATTAGTAAACAACAGTAGAAAAGAGGGAAGCCAAGAGACAAAGTGAATGAAACGGCCTTTGGAACAGACAAATCTGCACTAACTCCCACATATCTGGGTCACAGGAATGTCCTCGAGCAGACTCTGATGCATCTGATGCACTTATTTTTCATTTGATGCAACCTTTTAGTAGGAGAAGGCAGGGATGAGAGTGATCCCCTCTAACACCGGACACCTTGGGTAAAATTGTCCAGGATTCCCTTTCTAGTAAAGGGAGAGAAATCACTTGTAGCAGCCAAGATGCTTTGACACAACCCTCTATCCACCAGCTAATGCTCCAGAAGTTCTGCCATCGGTCCTGCATCTCATTTCTCTGTCCCATGTGGGGTCTTCAGCTCCCTCAGGGTATCATGGAGACAGTGGCCACTTCTGTGTGGGCAACTGCGTCAATCCTGGAATGGAGATGTTAGGTAGATGTGGAAGTATATGCAGGAAAGACCTGGGTGTAGTAAGTGTGTATCAAGGCTTCATTTTCAGAATTTTTGGGTTACCTATAAATCCTCATGATATTTTTTTTTTCCCTATGGGCCATTGACATGGAGCAGCAAGCTAATTACCCTTTCTCTCCCTCTATGTAAATCTAGGTTGACACAGTCATTTCTAAAATGCATTACCCATGAGCACTTCAAATAGAGAATCTTTTCTCAGGACAAACTTGCATTAAAATATTTCACATTTGCGTGTCATGTCTAAGCAGAGCTCAGAGCAGTGGAAGTTAAAGAGGTGGGATGGAGCCCACTACTAACTCTTTCTCATCAATCAGTGGCCAGCTTTGGTAGCACTTCCCTCTCATCATCCCTGTTTTTGAGTTGGCCCAGTATCAGTGGGGTGCACCTTTTGTATAACACAACACCCCCCGCAAGGTGCCAGACCCCAACCCATACACAGAGGACCAGAGCACAGTCGATGAAAGGAAATGTCCTTCCCATTGATAGCCTGAGAAACTTCTCCAATGAAAGATCTGGCTGGGCAGAGGAAAAAGGCTTTTGACACTGTCTCCCCTAAAATCCTCCTGGAGGAGCTGGTGAATCCCGAGTGACCTGGACCAAAACCTGGCTAAATGGCTGGGCCCAAAGAATGGTCATCAGTGGCATGAAGTCTCTCTGGAGGCCACTCACCACTACTGGACTGCAGAGCTCAACACTGACTCCAGCCCTGTCCCTTCAAACCTCAACTTTCCTGTAATTTTGATACGCTGTGATCTCTTTCCTGGGAAATCAGCGCTTCCAGGCACCTCTCTGAAGTGTCTGTTCACCGATGTATGCAGGTGGAGAACGGACAGGTGGAATCAGGCGCTGCAGGCTGTTACATGCTGTCCTGTGCCTGTGATGGTTTCCCTGCAGCCCTTAGGTGTTTCCCCTGTTTCCTCACCTCAGCTGGACCCTGATATCCCCCCAGCTTTCCTGATGCCCTTCTGTCCTTTACTGGCCATTGCTTTAAACAAAAAGCTGTGGGTAAGTGAGGATATGCCAATACCTGTGAGCTTCCCACCACACTTCTGATTTCTCCCCTTCCTCTGCGTATGCACCTCTAGCACCCAAAGTATCACAGCCTCAGATACACTTGAATGTTTTATTTCAATATAATGAGTTCATCTTTCTACAATGGAAAATCTTATGAAAAAGGTTTTAGATAGATACAAAGAAAGTTAGATATAAACCTAACGAGATGCATGAGAGGCAATTAGACTACTAAAAGACAGACAAGCTTTGAAGCCCAAAGCAGCTACTGGGTAAATGAGAGTTATCCGAATGAGCAGAGAATAAGGGGAGAAGGAAATTGGAGAATAATCACAGAATCACAGAATGACAGGGTTTTGCAAGGACCTTCAGACATCATCTTGTCCCACCCCCTGCTAAAGCAGAGTAACCCAGAGAAGGCTGGATAGGAACGCATTCATGTGGGTTTGGGTATCTCCAGAGAAGGAGACTGCAGAGTTTCTCTGGACAGTCTGTTCCAGGGTTCTGGCACCCTCACACTGTAGAATTTTTTTCTCATGTTGAGATCGAATTTCCTGTGTTCCAGTTTGTGCCCATTGCTCCTTGTTCTGAAACCTGGCATGGCCCCTGGCATGGTCCTGTCTGGCCCATCCTATTGACACTCATCCTTTAGATATTGATAAGCACTGGTGAGATCCCCTCTTAGTCTTCTCCAGGTCGAACAGACTCTAGGCTCTAGGCCTTTCCTCATCAGAGAGGGGCTCCAGTCCCTTGATAATCTATATAACCTCTGCTAGGCTGTCTCCAACAGTTCTCTGTCCTTCCTGAACTGGAGAGCCCAGCCCAGAGCTGAACACAGTGCTCCAGATGTGGCCTGAGCAGGGCAGAATAGAGGGGCTGGATGACCCTCCTCAATCTGCTGACCAACTCTTTTAAATGCACCCCAGGAGAGCAGTGGTTTTCGTGGCCACAAGTGTACGTTTCTGGCTCATGGTCAACTTGTTGTCCACCAGGACTCCATGGTCTCTCTGCAGAGCTGCTTTCTACCAGGTTAACCAATGCCTAACCGTTACTGGTGCATGGAAAAAAAAAGTCTTCTAAAGTTTTACAAGAAGTGGCCAGTCCATCATCATGGGGAATAAAAACCTGACTCATCTAAGCAGTGAGCCAGAGGAGAAGGGCCTGGGCATTATGAAGGACAGCATACAAGCCTTGTTCATGCTCACCATGAACAAGGCCAGCTGCAAAAGCAGAATTTATCAGGAGGAGCGTGACCAACCCAGATGTCCGGAGCTTTCACGCCCCTCCAATGAGCCATGGTGTGGCCACACCTGGACTCGTGTGTCCTTCTGTGGGAATTCCTGCTGTGGAGATGTTGGGAGAAAATGGAAGGTGCCCAGAGGTCTACACTTCTCCTGTACTAATAGTCCCAGGCCCATCTTTGTCAACCTTTTCCATCCCAACACAACCCACAGAACACGCTTACCGAGGAGAAATACCAGGTTCTACAGACAGCTCCAGATTCCCCTCCCAGAGGCTAGGTCACCTGTGTGAACGTTCTGGGTTCATCGCTCAGTTACACTCACCATCTGACCTATCAGCAAACAGCAAGTGATGATTGCACAATCCAGTCCTATGTCTTTAAAAAGCCAGTTTTTCATTCTTGAACACCTGGAGGAAGAGGAACTTCAGGGGTGTGGTTCTCAGGCCCATTTGGAGAAAGATCCTGCCACGAAAGCACAGCACCACGGAGATCATTTTTTTATTACAGAGATGCTATGAAACAGGCCAGCTCTGAGCCACTGTTGAAGACGCTTTTATAAGAAAACCAATTGACACAAGGAAGGTACATGTCTCAGGTGTGATGGTGCAAATGCAAACATTTCTGTAGAAATAAAAAACCCACATGAACAACAATAACAGCAGCAACCATAATAAATATAATGGTTCAAAATAATAAATATTTTAAAAATTATAAAAGGAATTAATATGACTGTGGGAATCATTGGTGGGAAGAGGTGGAAAATTTGTTGCTCTTGGAAAAAGACCATGAAATCAGGCTTCTAATGACATCCTTGAGCTCCTGGTTCCTCAGGCTGTAGATGAGGGGGTTCACTGCTGGAGGAACCACTGAATACTGAACTGACACCAACAAGTTCAGGGACGGAGAGGAGATAGAAGAGGGCTTCAGATGGGCAAAAAAGCCAGTGCTGACAAACAGGGAGACCACTGCCAGGTGAGGGAGGCACGTGGAAGAGGCTTTGTGCCTTCCCTGCTCAGAGGGGATCTTCAGCACGGCCCTAAAGATCTGCCCATAGGACACCACAATGAAAACAAAACAACCAAATGCTAAAAAGGTACTGGCCACAAGAAGTCCAGCTTCCCTGAGGTAGGAGTCTGAGCAGGAGAGCTTGAGAATCTGGGGGATTTCACAGAAGAACTGGTCCAGGACATTGCCGTTGCAGAGGGGGATGGAAAATGTAGTGGCCGTGTGCAGCAGAGCATAGAAAAACCCACTGCCCCAGGCAGCTGCTGCCATGTGGATGCAAGCTCTGCTGCCCATGAGGGTCCCGTAGTGCAAGGGATTGCAGATGGCAACGTAGCAGTCATAGGACATCACAGTTAGAAGGGCACACTCTGCTCCAAGGAAAAAGAAAATCAGAAAGACCTGGGCAGCACATCCCCAGTAGGAGATGTCCCTGGTGTCCCAGAGGGAATTGGCTGTGGATTTGGGGACAGTGGTAGAGATGGAACCCAGGTCAAGAATAGAGAGGTTGAAGAGGAAGAAGTACATGGGGGTGTGGAGGCGGTGGTCACAGGCGATGGCGGTGATGATGAGTCCATTTCCCAAGAAAGCAGCCAGGTAGATGCCCAGGAAGAGCCAGAAGTGCAAGAGCTGCATCTCCCGTGTGTCTGCGAATGCCAGGAGGAGGAAGTGGGTGATGGAGCTGCTGTTGGACATCTGCTTCTTCTGGGCACAGAGACCTGTTCAAGTAGAATAGTAGAGTTAGTGGAGACTTCTGTAAGCAAAAACAAAGCTATTTCACATGGACTCATCCTCTGCTGTATATAGAATTTCCTTTTTTCCTCACATCTGTTGCTGGAGCTCTGGTTAGCGCTGATCCAATGTGCCATGAGGAATAAGGTCTCTGCCCCCTGGCTGCCAAAGAACCAGCACTGCTCTGCCACAGTGGATTAATGGGAATGGTGGTGGCATGGACTAGTTCAGGTATTCTCCTTTGTCTGATTGAAGCACTCCTAATGCAGAAGGGCCTGTCAGCATCTGCACTCCCTGTGCTATGGAACTGAGATTGCACAAGGCAGTTTCAGAGGTTGGGGTTCTTTACAGCTCCCTCCATCTCACCTGGGGAGTGTTCTTGAATGTCAGAAACTCTCAGAATTTTCCTTTCCTCAGGGAGAGCACAGTGAGTCCTCAGAGGCAGGAGGATTGCCTGGGGCTCAGGGCAGCTGGTTCATCCCTCTGCCTTGCACCCATCCGACCAGACCTTGCACCTTCATGAGACGGGGGGCAATCATTCTTTGATGGTTTGCAGGCCCACAGTGCTGAGAGCAGAGGTATCCACCTCTGACCACTCAACGTCTCACCCCTTCCCAAGGTCTCATACCCTACTTCTAGGCAAGGACACACAGGGCTCATTTCACCAACCCAACAGCATCTCCTCAGTCTCTGTGTTTCTCCTGACAGCTTTCAGACAGCACAGTGCTGCTGTGAGACAGGTTTGCATGTTGGAGGACAACTCACAGCTTGGATGGACACCCCAGTGATATACCCCATTGTCCCCATGCTGGCATCTCAGTAAGAGAAAATGAACTCATTCCCCAGCCCCACAGGCTGCATTGCCCACAGCCCCACAGATTATAGGAAAGCTGGGATCCTTGTTCCCATGGCCACACCTGCAGGAATGGATGAACTAGATGACTGCATGACTGCAGTTCCCATCACCAGGGAGCGTGTCAGCGATACAAAAGATAACTTTAAACAGACATTAGAGAAAACAATAAAATTACAGTGAGGTTCTGTCTGACAGAGGGAAGGCCAGAGGCAGGCACTCAGGACAACATTACCCTTACACTTCCCAGCTGTGAACCCCACTTCCAACACAGTGACAATGCAGGACAGTTGCCCTCTCCCCTGCTGCTGGTCACAAGAAATTGTGCATGTTATAGGATGCATGCCCTTTGCCTCCTCTGCTGCTCTGCTGGACACAGACCTGATTCCTACCTGAGACCCCGTGGTTGTGAGGGCCAAAGATTGTTCTGGGTTGCTCAGGGAAGGCATCGGCACTGCAGTGTTTAATGGGACGTGCCCCTATCTTCCCTACAACAGGGTTTCCAGGAACAGATCTCTCCTTTCCTGACCATCTCTGCTGCCTGGAGATCTCCCTCCCAGAAATTGTTTCTCTGGTCCCGCGTCTCTGTCCTGTGTCTCTGTGTCTGACAGACCCCAGCCCAGCCCCTGAGACAATTCCTCCCTTGACCTTTCAATTAAAAAGTCCCCCAGAAAATGTGGCACTACCCACCCAGCAAATCAAGGTGAGAGATCTCAAAAGAGAGACACTTCTTTTTCTGGAAATTCCATCTTGAAAAGACCCTCTCGGGAATGCCCAGGGTGGTATCGAGCTGTGATGAGCCCTGAGCCATAGCAAAACTCTCAGCAGCAGGAACCTGTCCAACTTGGAGGGTCTCTTTCCACCCCGAGCTTCTCCTCACAGCTGCATGGGGAGGTCTCCAGGCAGGCTGAGGGCTGACCCTGGCAGGCAGCAGAGTCCCTGCCCCAGCACACAGATCCCTGGGACACAGGGAGCCTGCTCTGAAGGACAGCCCTGGGCACCCCTGGATGCACACCCACATGCACACCTCCAGTGCCATTCCCGGCAGAAGCAGCCATCATGCCCTTTCCCTCTGATGGGGCAGCAGAGAAGCCCTGCTCGGAAGCGCTTCCTCCTCCTCTTCTCCTGCAGTTGAAAAACTAGGAAAGTCCTCCTGAAAGATCCCACAGGCTGTGGGATACGAAAGCTTTTGGAGATTTTTCCAGGAGCACAAACTACATTGTGCTCTATCCAGACACCTACCATGTAGAGGGCTGTGAAGATCTCTCCACCAGAGAGGTCTCAGCTCAAAGCCTTTATCCTGCCTCTGCCTCACTCCTCTTAATGCCTTCAGGGAGTGCCCTCAGCCCTGCTGTGCTTGGCAGAGGAGTTGCTCCTGGGTAGGGCTGTCTCTCTGCAGCCCTGTCCACTTGCCAGGAGCTCCCTCTATCCCAGGAGCCTGGCTCAGCTCAGCAGACAATCCACGCAATGCCCAATACATCACTTTCTCGGCACCCTCTGGGGTCCCTCCAGCTGTCCCTGGGACAGGAGAATCACTTTTTTACTTTTTGGGTTTTTTTTCTGTCCCATATCAAGGCAGGATACATTCACAAAATTTACAGAAGACACCACACTGAGGAAAGCAGACAGCGGGTGGCCATCCCAAAAGACTAAGATAGCTCAGCAGGAAAAGCTTTGGTGGTCCTTGGGTAACATTAGGTAAAAGTTGTGCAATGAGGAAAGGTCGCCAACAGCATCCTGGGCTGTATAAACCAGAGCAAAGCCAGTCCCCTTGGCACTTTGTACACCAGAATATTTTCCAGGGTTTTGACATGCCACAATATCAGAGAGACCCTTTCAAACTGGAGCCAAGTCAGAGAAGGCCACATAGGTCAGTAGTGTGGGAGAACTTGTACTGTTAGAGGAGGCTTCTAGAGATGGGCTTGTCCAGCCTAGGGAGAAGAAGATCCTGTGGGAAACATGCAGCAGCATTACAAAGTTCCCAAGAAGACTGAGTCTGACTAGTGTTCAAGGATAAAAGACACAAGAAAAAGACACAATGGGGTGAAATAAGAGAGAGTCACAATAGATGTGGGT
>VXBW01006619.1:2934-55696 GCA_013400375.1 Thinocorus orbignyianus
AAATTCAGAAATGTCTAACAATGTAAGCGATCCGAAGGGTCCACCAGCCAAAATTGCGCGCTTGGAACAGAATGGGAGCCCATTAGGAAGAGGAAGACTTGGAAGTACAGGAACTAAAATGCAAGGAGTGCCTTTAAAACACTCTGGACACCTGATGAAAACTAATATTAGAAAAGGTAACACTTTTGATAATTCTGCATTAGAGAAATATGATTTATAATATTTGGGGGGGAAAGTATTCTTTTACAGACTACTTCATTTATATTTCAGAATTAAATCTCCATTCTAAAATACTATATATTCCCAACTCTGATATAAATCACATTTGGGAAATGTAAGCTTCATGCTTGGGTGGAGCATCTTTCTTTACAGGGTGGAGTCTGATTTTTGTTAAGGTAAAGGATAGCTGCCCTGATTAAAGCAAATTCCGACATTGCAATGGAAGTAATATAATGCATTAATTCTTTGAGTGAATGTTGCGCTAAGAAACGCAAAAATATGTAAGAGTAAATGCTGACCCCCAAAACCAAATTCTCGCCTTTCCTCTTAAGGATGGTCCAAGCTTGGAAGGGCAGCAGTATTTCCATAACAGTTGCAAGTTGGTTTAAAGGAGAGAGTGTAAATCTTTAGGTATCACATTGGAGAAGTCATTTATGATGTCAGTCTTCGCAGTTTATTTTCTTAAGTACAATTCATTATTGAACAATGAACAACTTGGGTGTCATATTTTTCAGTGGCTGGTTTGCTGTAATTAGACATTTACACAAGGAAAAGGCACATTTAGAATCGTTGATGTTTGTCTGTGGATGGCTTTTGTTTGCATTGAAAAGACTTAATGGACAATAATCTATAAATTTTGCTTATCAAAATGTGCAAGTCTTTTTTACCATGTCCTGCAGTTTTGCTAATTTAAATCAAAATATGCTGCATGTAATTTGGCATTTGTTTTAAAACAGCTTCTACTTTTCTCGGTATAATCGGTGTATGTTTATGATCCATAGTTTTCTTGCATTTGCTAAGCAAAGTGCAAAATGCAACCAAGACTGTTAAACGCACAAAGTTAGAAGGCAGAGGAATTTCTTTGTGTCTGATGCATAACATTTATCGTACAATCATTTATTTTTTCCTCGGTTTGGCGAAAACAAAGAATATATTGATCCTGAAATGAACACACACAGCAGTCCGTATTGTTAGATCTTTATCTATTAAAAATGGAAAAACAGCACTTCAGCAAATTCTTTGGCCTCTGCTCATGATTACCCTATTTATTGATTGTTTGCCAAGAATGTATGCATCTTAAGAAAGCCAGGGTAAGAGCATTAAAAATATAATTTATTACGGCTTTTCAAGCAGAGTGCATTAATATTGTACAGTGAAGCAGTGGGGCTATATAAAAAGGACTTTCTGACGCCTGCAAACATATAAGTTCCATAAATTCCTAAATAGGAGATTTCAGCTGTCTCTGGTATTATGTGATATTTGCACAGCAAACTTTAATGCCAGGACAGTTTTAGACAAGGATTCTACAGACTTTGCTGCTCCTTATGGCAGACGTGCTGTTTACACAGACTCGTAAACCTTCAGCAAAAGCTCTAACACTGCCTTCAGGTTTAAATCATGCTGTATTTTTAGCAGTGAGCACTGACCAATGCTCTCCCCTTTAATACTAGAAGGTTATGAAGTTGCTGCACTTGGAGGTCTTGCCAAGTGCTAGCAGGAGTGATCAGCCAGCTGAGATTGTGCTCTCCTGTATAACATTTTTCACATTAACAGAAGGACGCTAGCGACAGTTTGCTAAAAGATTTAGTGGCTTGATTTGTAGTCAGATGATACCTGTGTTGCACTACCAGGATCCACCTCTGATAATCTAATCTATGCTGTACATCAAAATTTGGCCAGGAGGTTCTCCCGGGTTGTTGGAAGTACCACATTTTTCAGGGCGCTGCACCTCACCAGACCTTGTACCTGGCAAAAAGTGTGCTGATGTGCAGCGAAGTCCCTGTGCGTTGCTAGCTTTGTGTCTGATCACAGCTTAATTTGTAGGAACTGGTAAGGGGAAAAACAAATACGCTTTAGCTGTCTTTGTGTGTATCTGCACTATTTGTTAAAATGAAGCTTTGTTTACATTTTATCTTCAGGTATTAACAGTGAAGCTACTTAAGAATTTTGAGTCCTTACTCTGAGTCAGACGGTAGTAGGTCAAACATCAATTGTGAGAGCCTGGAAGGGGAAAAAAAAAACTCCAACCACTACCTTTTTGCAGATGAAGTGTGTGCATGTTTTAGAAAGCTCTCCACAGCTTAATTAAAACCAATGAAGAAATCACCAATTTACACGTACTGCTTTTGCTTTGGTCTTCTCTCCCTTCTTGACCAGTCTCACTTAGGTTTAAAATAAAACAAGACCAAAAAGAAAGAAAAAAAAAAGAAAAAAAGAAAAGAAAAAGCTCCTTCCTGCACTACATAAATATTGGCAAGCTTTTAGTCTTGTCTTTCATGCTGAGCCTATTGGGCAAACTGGAGTGAGTTTGTGAGCTTTTCCAAGCGAGCCTGAAGGGGTTTGTTTGCCAGAGACTGACTCTCTGGTGAACAGATGTAGTTTAAATATACGTGCTTAAGAGGTATCTTTTTTATCATGATTTCTTGCTATAGGTTAGAGCACAAATCAACAGACACAGTCTGAAAAGTGTGTATCTATTGTCAAGAGTAAATCTATTTTTTTTGACTCTGGTGTGTCTGGTGCACCTTAGCAGATTAGGAGGTTTCCGTAAGTCTAGAGGGCAGTGGTTATAGAGGCATTAACATTGTAGGACTAATTGGAGTTCCTGGGTGCCCTGTTAAAATAGCCCTTGTCATCATTTATGCTAAAGATGATACCCCTCTGGCAGGCTGCCACAAGACAGTTCTGTACATCTGCTTTTAACCCTTTTGCTTTCTGTCATTGAGAGATCTTAACCTGAGCTGCTGGAGACAGCAGGACAGGACAGGGGCCTGGACCCATGGGTCCGAGGTCATCATGTCATCCGCGTCCATCCAGGAGGCCGGGAGGGATTTTCACAAAGTCTGGAAATCTGATTGCTGGGAGGGACTTTGTGCCTAAAACAGCTTAGGTAATTTGTTACTTCTCAGGCTGTTGTCAAAAGGGAGGAAAAAAAAAATTAAAAAAGAAAGAAAAAGCGAAAGGGAAAAAGGTTGTTTGCTTAATATTCTATGCAGCATAGGAAAGGGTTTATCGTATCATGCTACAAAACTAGAAATTAGTAATTACTTTCAGGCATACCAAAATAGCGATGAATACCAGAAATGTAGAATATAAAGTACAGGAGGCAACAAAAAAAATACCCCAGACTGCAGGTACTCTGCTTAAACCGGCACTGAAATCATGATTTGTTTCTTAAAGATGCAAGTGAAAGTAGTGCTCAAGTGCGCTCAATGAATGAAGCACGAATTAGTGTTAACTTTTGCCTTGTTTCACCGTGTGCTCTTTTCAGAGCGAATGTATAACACGCAAGGTGATTTGTTGTTGATGTTGAAGGCAATTAAATATTTTTGGCAGGACTAAGAAAGTTTTAATGTTAACGAACAAAATTATGTAGCTGGTACTAAAATGGCTTACAGTGAAGACATCTGCAGTATGTATTTAGGTTCTCATGCTGCCTGCTACTCACAGCAAATCAGACAGGACAGAGAGAATCAACTTCTCTTCAGTCAACCTTGTTATTTCTATAGAAGGTGTTTCTTTAATCTGTATCTGATCAAGTGAGGTAAATTTGCATTTCTGCTTTTCAGAGAGATTTATATTTTGTAGAACTTTCTCTTTTTTGGGGGGAGGGCGAGGGAAAAGGACTCAGGGAATATGTTTATCAAATATTTGTGATGATTCTCCTCTGCCTGTTCATACAGGTTTTATTTACATAACACTGTATAGACCCACCTACTCTACTATAACTCAAGTTTAATATGTTAAATTTATTTTTTTTAATAGGAAGTATGCTTCCAGTTTTCTGTGTAGTGGAACATTATGAAAATGCCATTGAGTATGATTCTAAGGAGGAGCATGCAGAATTTGTGTTGGTGAGGAAGGATATGCTTTTCAACCAACTGATTGAAATGGCATTGCTATCACTTGGATATTCTCACAGCTCTGCTGCCCAAGCAAAAGGTAAATAAGATTATGAAATTATACAACGAATTATGTTTGTTTGTGGAATCTTGGGGGAGGGGCAGGATTTCTTTCAGGAATGCGATGCAGTTTTTATTTCTGAAACTTCTTGTAGATTCTGTCTCTCTTTTTTTTTTCCTTTTCCTTTTCCTTTTCCTTAATGTATTTTTGTTTAGTTAGTGCACGTTTTGTTCGTGGGGAATGTGGAGGTAGATTCCTTTTTTTTTGTTTAAAGAAAAAAAAAAAAGACTTCAACTGAATCATTAGTATGCTTATTGACCTTAATAATCTGCTCCACTGAGGATCCACAAGGAAGTGTAAAGCATATTTGAGCAGATGGACTGTTGAGAGTCAACTTGCATTTATGACTGAACATCCAGCTCTATTTCTTTTATTTTGTTCCTGATGGTATTATAGACTGCATAGTATTTTTTTTTTTTTTTTCCTCATTGTTTTTTAAGCTGCCTAGTTTTTTTTTTTTTTTTTTTTTTTACTCAGTCCTTGCATTGCAAAATCCTTTCTAATTTATTAAGAGGGATGCTAACTATTATATCGTGTCCTATGGAATTCATGGGAACTTACGTATAGAAGTGTGTTTTCCTATTAAAAAATCTCTACTGTAATGCATTTGTATAGTTTCATAATATAGATAAAGCATATCCTTGGTGGTGTGTGGGTGGGGGTTTTTGGGGAGGGTGTTCTTTTGTTTTGCCAGATTTAAGAGGCTAGAAACAAAGGTGGTGATCTTGTTAAAATCAGATATTTCTTTTGCCCCTAGGATTTAACAGGTAAATTACTTCTTTTCAATTTTTCCTGCCCTTCCTGCCCACTCCCCCATTCCTCAAAAAATAAAAATCCCGCAGGGCTTATCCAGGTTGGGAAGTGGAATCCAGTTCCGCTCTCCTATGTGACAGATGCCCCTGATGCTACAGTAGCAGACATGCTGCAAGACGTGTATCATGTGGTCACACTGAAAATCCAGTTACACAGGTAAGTCGCCTACCAGTTCTGGGACGTGAACTGTTACTTGTCTGCTCTCACTGTTAATATTGCTTGTATTAAATTCCCACTGTGCTGTGTGCTCGAAGTACAAAGGCTTATTTAAATTCCTTTTTAGTTACTCCGATTCTTCTTTAACTTAACAGTATACTGTTGCAGAAAACTTTTATAGCACTGATCCATAGATTTTCTTTGGATATCTCATTAAAACTATATTGCATTTTAGTCAATTAAATGATGCATTACAAGAAGGCATTTTACATAAAGTTTACTTAAGAGAAAAATATTTTTGCATATCATGAACAGTACCATCTGTGTGCATTTTGTAAAAGAATGACTTGCTCACACTTATTGTTGCTGTCTAGGTTCTTAAATTTCACAGTAACATAAAAGAAAAAAACGGTTAATATATTAATGCTTTTCATGATCAGTCGTGAGAAAGCATTACACCTTAAATTGTTTTACCAAGCGCATCAGAGCAGGAAGGTAGAAGTAACATGAAAAAATAGTCGCCACATGCAGCTGATGTATAATTCATGCATCAATACAGCAGATGTGTTGTATAAAGTAATTAACTAATCGGAACAATCAGGAGACCGAGAGCAATCTCCAGATGCATCTGCTTGATGCGCAAAATGAAATCTGTCTGTCTTAAAGGAATGTTCTGCAGCAGGATGCAATCTTGTAATAATCCCTTTTCTAATCTGTGTTTCAAATAGTTGCCCTAAACTAGAAGACTTGCCTCCTGAACAATGGTCTCACACAACAGTAAGAAATGCTCTGAAGGACTTACTGAAGGATATGAACCAGAGTTCATTGGCCAAGGAATGTCCCCTTTCACAGGTACTTAGCATAACATGTAATAAATAATAAAGCACTATAGGCAGGGCTGATATGAGATCGGAGATTTCTACAGGCTGTAGCAAGTAGTACCCACGGAGTGAATCTGCCAAAAATGCAAATTCATTTGACCACTTCATGATCTTTATAAATACGCCTGATTCATTTTGAACGTAGTCTTAAAACGTTTCCCATGGGGAGGCGTGAAAGGTTGTTTACACCACACTAAAATTGTCTCACAGTAAACTGGATTTTAACTGGTTTTTGTCTTCAGTCTTTGAACTGCTTTGATGTACCTACTTTTTTTCAAGCACATATGTTCAAGATGTTAAAAGGCTCTTTACTTACTGCTGTCAAAAGTACTATTGAATCTGAATGCTTGTTAGATAACCTACAGTAGTTTTAAATGCTAATTCATAAAATGAGACAGTCTTTGGCATGCTATATGAGAAGGGAATAAAGAATAAAGCTCTTTGGATGATGTGTTGTTGTTGCAAACAACCAAAGGAAAATCAGCCATTTATTAGTTCTAATCAAAATATAGCTAAACAAAAATGAAACCTCAATTTCTGCATTGCTAAGTCTTGAGCTGATGCTTTCCTCAAGCATCAGTCGAATTGTTCTTTTTTGCCATTCTTTTGGTCACCTTTTTATGATATTACTATGGAGGCGCAACTTATTCTTCTGTGCAGTACGGTGTCCAATGATGTTGTGGCGGGAACTTAATTTTTTTTTTTTCCTTTTAAATTTTGAAATGTATTTTGTTGTGGTGCGGTGGAGACAAATTCAGTATACGAATAAGTGATGCTAGTTGTGGTAGTTAGGGGAAAAAGGAAATTAAGGAAGTCAAGGTATTTTTACGGGGATTTTATTTTTCTTGCTCAGAATATTGGAGTCTTTGTCTCTGAAAGACTTCAGTTAATCTATAGAGGACTACTCTCTTTCTCTGTTTGTCTTTCCAGTGGATATACTAGCAGGCTGTTTTCCCATCACTTTTTTTCCCCTATGGTTAGATTGTTCTCAGTGATGTGGCTCCAATATAGGAAGTTTTGAAGTGGAAATAATCAAAATTATCTTCACTGGTTGCAAACCGTTCCAGTAATATGTCTGCAGAGTTATCTTGTATGTACCTACTATAAAAGTGTGTGAGTTTTTGCACTACTGGTTTATGCCAGCACTGCAGATAATTTTGGATTTTTCTTCATTTTAGTATATCTAATAGCGTTAGTTTCTATCCATATCAAGTAAAAACTATCAAGATGGAATATTTCATTTCTATTTGGACATCATGTTTCACATAGCAGCTTCTGTATATATGTAGATGATGCAATGAAAAAACATTTTTAAAAGGAATACTCAACTTGAGATGGTATCATGATACTGGAGACAGTCTAATAATTTAACTCACAGTTGGATTTTTTTTAAACTGTACTGAATCTTTATATTACAGTTTTAATGAACAAAAACCGTCTTGCCTAAAAACACATCTTGGAGTTAGCATTTGAGATGACCAAAACCCCAGGTTACAGAACTCTGATTTGGGGCTGTTTATTTACTGCTTTGCGCTTCTTTATTTGTAAAAGAATATAGTTAAAGCCGTGAATTACTTTTGTCTTCTCTATCTTCACCAGCACTGCAGTAGTTGAGTTGCAAGAATTGAAATAGCTTGCGCTTTTCTTTTTTTTCTTTTTTTTCTTTTTTTTTTTTCTTTAAAGACCAAATCACATTAAGCTTAAAATACATTTATTTATTCTTAACTTTTGGAAAAACAAGCGGTTGATCAAAAGCCCATCAGTCAGTCTAAACCTCCTGATTTCCCTCTGAGAGCTTGAGGGAGGACATGTTGATCTGACAATGTCCCATTTCACATGACAAAATTGATCTGAATGCTTCTCAGATTTGCCTGACTACCAACTCATTGTGTACCGCTCCTATGGGAAGGACACTGATATAAGAGTGTCTGTGTTTTGTTAAATCTGTTAAATTTGTAGAATTGCCCCGCAGTGCGGTGCTGCTGCAACAGAGGTGAGAAGAGCGAGCAAGGCAGAGGTTAGGAGGCAATGTTTCTTTAGAGGGTCCATCAAAATGCCAGCATGGGAGGCTCTTCCAAGAGCAGGGAAGTGGTCTCTCCTGTTATGTACTTCCACAGGCATAGGTAATGCCATATGAAGTGCTTCATCACGAATGCAAGCGAATGCGGTGACACCATACCATAACTTATTAACACTGTTATGGATATAATTTATTAACCACAGAAAAATGACTCAAAGTGGAAATGAGAGTAGTTATCGTTTTCTGTCACTGTCATTAGCAGTGCTCTATTTTGTGTAGGTACAGAAGAATTTGTTGCGAAGTATTTAAGTTGCTGTGCCCAAAGCATGGCATCTCCGAAACTCCATTTAATAATGGAAAACTGAGAATCATCATCCTTGCTTAGAATTTACTGTATTTCCTTAATTAAGTTTAAATTTTGTGTATTAATAAGTTGTTCATATTTATTCAGAATACTGGCATTCTATGAACAGAAAAAAATATGAAGCAAACTATTTTTGTAGTGCAGGTATATTTAAGGCCTTGAAAATATGTGAGCAAACAAACTTTTTAGATCCAGTTTGTCTTAATTATATTGTCTTGAAAACTTAACATTATTGTCTACTTGAGTGTTTTGTTTGTTTGTTTTTCTTTCAATTTTCACTTTCTTGTCCAACTAAAACCTTGTGGCATACAGGTATGAACTGTTCATGCCTCCCACAGTAAAATACCACTGTGACTCTTGCTCTCATTAGGAGAGTTGAATACTTGGTCTCTTTTGGAGCTACTGTAATTGTCACAGTTTATGACTGCTGTGTCTACCTCTGAAGGCCAGGTTCATCACTCGCTATATGAGCCCAGATCTTGGAGAGTCCCTGTTGACAATGACTTAGAGTTCTTGGGACAGACTGGAGCAAATGCGTGGCTCTGAAATGCTGCAGAATTGCAAGCATCTATCCGGAGGTTTAGTAACAAATTTTTGGTGTCGAGTAGGCAAGTCAAAAGGAGGCTGCAAATTTTAGCACAGAAAAGTCAAGCCTGTTCTGAATTACGCGCCGCAGTGTGTATTTTCGTGCTTTACCTTGCGTTTGCAGGTTTTATTGCTAGAGACTAGCAGCGTGCGCAGATGCCAGGTGAAAGACTACTCGCGTTTGATATGTGATACCGTTTCTGCTTCCTCTCCAGACCCCTTTTGATGGGGAAAGCAACTTGGAATTTAATCTAGGGCTCTTGTGCATTCCATTAAACCAGTGCATCTCGTGAGTGGCCTAGATCTCATTTCCCTCAAGTTTTGGCTCTTTAGTCTCCAAAGCATTGTTCTACCATCAGTTCTTATTTCCAACCCCTTGCACAGAAGCTCGACTCTACTTTAGTCTGTTGGGGGCGGCTCTAAAGTGATCAGGCAGGCCTGTTGCATTTATTTATTTAATGTTAGTCCTTCTATCTCTCTACTTGGCCTTAGACCTAGCATTTTCATACTTCTTTTTCACAGTTTTGCTCTATTTCGATTTTTAATGCTCTATTTTGATTTTTATTACTTCCACAGTTAAAATAACTGAAATGCTACAGACCATGTTTATACTGATATTAATAAGGGTTTATTTTGTTTTGTCCCTATCGAGTAATCGGCTCTCTTGTGCTCTCTCTCTGTATATATATAGATAAGCTTTTATGAGGGAGAGGAGAGCAACATGGGCTGTTCGCCCAAGAAAAGGGTGGAAATTGTCTTGATAATTCTGGAACAAACTCAGTGTATGCTTTTGAGTGCTTACATGTATCCCTTATCTTGAATTCCTGTAACCTTTTCCATGAAAGGAAGATAACAAGTCACCTACCAAATGAAGAGATTATAAAGATTAATTAGTATCTGGGCACCGTTTTGAAAATATGGCAGCGATCAAATGACATTGACTTTCCTACTGGTATTATCTCACCTGAATGCTTTCTACAAAAAGATTTTCTAAATGACTGTTGATAGTATTTGCAAACAAGCTTGAGGTTTGTTTGGTTTTTTTAAAAAATATATTTTTTTTGTACTTTATCAAACCACTACACAAGTACTTCTGAAGCAAGGTATTCATTCTTTCTCTTCCCCTATGGCGTAGCTAGCTTAACTCTCAGAACAACCAGTAGCCAGTGCATTATAGATGAGAAAATCCAGGCCTATATATAATAGAATCTCTAATCTCATGGTTTATTATGTTTTAAAGTAGTTTGTAGGGGATGTGCAATATTCCCATGGAATGTATTCAGAGTCTGTGATGCTTCTGGATGTAGTAATTTACGTGGATTGTGTTACTATTTTGAATTTTTTTGAAGATATTTGAGTGTGACACCCCCTCTACCCTCCCCTAGGTCTGTAATGTCTTTTACATAATTTTACTCTTGATGCTGAGGGAATGGCATTTTTTCAGTTAGGGAGATGTACACGTTCTGTAAAACGTATGCGCACACAGAACAAGTGCTGGTATGATATCGTCATCTGAACAGTTTTGCACTTATGATAAATATAGCTATCCCGACTGCATTTTGATCAGACTTCCTTGCTGTAGCGAATGATTGTCTGCACCTGACATGGGCACAGTATAGATCATATACTTCCCTTTTTGTTCAGACATCCTGCCCTGAGTTTGCATGCTGTTTTGTGCAGGCATCGTCCAGAGATACCAGGCAGAAAGCTTGCTCGAAACATCAGTGTTTCTCAGTTAACCTGATCTGAAGGCACCTAGCCATCAGAGCAAAGAAGCAGTGTAACTGAAATCCTCTTGCATTTCCTCACTGCTGTTTATATCCCCACCCCTCCAAAATCCCAACCATAAAAAGTGACATTTACTAAAACTAAAATTTCCAGGCTTATAAATAACCAAGGAATGAGCTACTAAGAGTTGCCAAAATACATACTTTTTATGAGCAAGTTTTAATCCATGCTTTTCAAAACTGAAAGGTGGGGTTTTTGCCCTCCCCTTTCTGTTTTACCTGCCTAGACCTGAGATCAGGTCCTGGGATTTCTTTGTTGCTTGTGATTCTCTTCTCTCCTTGTCTCTTCCTCCTCTCCTCCCCCTCCCCCAATAATTAATAACCTCAGGAAGGAATGCAGCTCCTTTTTCTACTTCAGAAGTTGCTGTACTTTAGATTTTAAAGATGTCATTAATTATTTCAGGGGAGTAATCCTTGAGGGCCTGGGCTCAGGTTTTGGCAGGCAGGGCCTTTCAACCCACCCCTCAGTTGCTCAAGAGCATTCACTCTGATGTCACTTCAAGCTGCTGTGGTATCTGGATTTTTTTTTAATCATTTTTGATTAACTATTCAAATTTGTGCCCATGATTTTTAATCATCTAGACAGAACAGGCCATACAGAGCTATTGATGGTGGGACAGGAAAGGTGAAATGCACATGTTGGTAGGGCTGTGTGAGGACATTCACAGGGTGCTCAACCTTTCAATTGCCTGATCTTTTGATCACTGATTTATGTATGTTCTTTAGATGCATCTGAACACTCTTCAGCATTAAAGTTATGTCAGTCTGTCTTCAGTTGTTTTATCTGGGCAGCACCTTATTAAAGGAGGAAAAAAACCAAGCTGTTTTTCTCTGCCTTTTCATTAGAAATAACTATAATGAGGATGTCAAAGTCCCTTTCCAAAACAGTTATGGAGCCTGGGCTTATTGTGGGGAGGAGGGGAACATACTATGTTTCTCAATTACATGCAGCTTCTGACTTCAAAGGATTCTGTAAGGTGTCATCGTGTCCCTTAGTATCTGTCCTGTCACGAGGTCTTGTGTTTCTGCTTCTGAAAGAGTGGAGAAAAGTCCAATAGAGGAACTTGTTTTGCTTTGTGGTTTGTTTTGTTTTTATTTTTTTTATTTTTTTATTATTTTTTTTTTTACACTCCTAAAGTCAGTTGTATGGAGATACAAGCAGCTGTCTTCTGCTAGGCTCTTCTGTGAACAAAGTACAAAATTCATGCTTTTTAAGGGAATAACACTTTTGGGACTGTTCTCCCTGTTTTGTGTTCTAACCACCTGGGATTGTGTCTCAGCAGTTTTGAGAACTGTGTCATGTGAATGATTATCTGCATCATAAGGGCTTCAAGTTTTAGGGAAGTGACAGAATAAAAAAGGAACATAGCACGTTTTCTTCTGATACGTTTTCCTTCTAATATGTGCATGTGTTTTAGAACCAAGACCTACTTGACTTCTGTTTTCACTCAGTGATCCTGAGAATGGTATATAGAATAACTTGCATTTTAAATATTTGCAATTATGTTCTTGTTTATATATATATATAACCATGCTATTTTTTTTCCCTTCTTACATTTAGTGGGTTAAGAGGCAGTCAAGTAATGCACTGCTAGAAAATTCTGTATTCATTCATTCATGTTTCTCGCATATTTCTTAACACAGTCATGGCTGAGTGTGAACCCTGATTTATTTATTTTTTTCCATAATTTTATTAGAGGGTTAACAAGCCACTCCTCCAGTGTTCTTTAAAGCAAGATTGCAAATAAGTCTTTTTTTTTTTTTTTTTTCCTTCTTATTGGCAAATTGTTGGCTGTAGAGTACTGCACAAGTATAAACAACATGAGAGATCCTTTAACATAACATGAGAGAGCCTTTAGTCGCTTTGCTCCCTAGCTTTGGAACTCATTGCCAATTGAAGCAAGGAAAGCTCTGGCTGTTGGGACTTTTAAATCTAGACTTAAAAGTTATTTGTTCTGTTTAGCATTTTTAAAATTATTCTATTAGGAATTGTATGTGCTTCAGTTTTAATTTTAACTCATAATGATTGTAAAGCACCCTGGGATGCTTGCAAGAAGGGCGCTACAGAAGCCCAAGATTGTATTGTACTGTGTTGTAATGTATTGTATTATTACATGGTGCTGGAGTTGGACCACGGACAATTCATATAGAAAGCGTTTCAATACTTAGCTAAAGATAAGGAGTGCGTGTGTGGGGGGGGGTACTGTCACTTCTTATTTCTTTTCCCCCTCTTCTGTCAGTTATTTTATTAAACTAAATTAACATGGCAGTTATTCCCTAAGAAACGCCAGCATAATTTACTGCTGCAAAGGGGCTCAAAATGTAAACCAAATGATAATCTAAAAATAAAAAAGTCCACATTAAGATTTAATTGCACTTCCCTTTCTATATTACGTTCTTATGTAAAATACATTACAAAATAGTACTTTCTTTATCACTTCCTTCACTTTTAACTGAATTTCATTAACAATAAAGAAATATATTGTCTCTGTTTCAGTAATGTCACTTGACAGTTAATCCCTTAACTTGATGTACATGTCTTTAAGATATTTTTTTTTGTAATTTTTTTTTTTTTCCCCAAAGAACATGATAGCACTGACTGGAGCCAAGTATTGCACAATCATGTGATTTGCAAGTTTCCCAGCTCGCAGCTTTGCCAGTGCAGGTCAATTCACACCTGCCACACTTATGCCATTCTGGTCCTCATGTTGCTTTTCGTCAGTGATTGTCAGAGGTAGAGCGAGTTGTGCGTGCGGCTCCTTCCTTCCCCCCTCCCTCCCCACTCCAAATGTGTGGTAAACCTTGTGCACTGGAAGTGTCTGCTCAGGAATTAAATGGAGTTTAATTTCTGTCCATTAGGAAGCTGCTATCCACATCGCCAGTTAAGCCTTCTATTTAAAGGGTGAGGAGACATGTATGTCTACATCTTAATCACTGCTGCGACTGGTTTGCAGAGACCTTCCCTGACTGGTTCAGTTATTACTAGCAGTGGTGGGAGGCACAGAGATCAGTGTGGTTATAAAACCTACCCAAAAGCTGAGCAAATTCTGTAGGTGCTGTAGCGTCACTGTCAGCAGATTTAAAGCTGAGGTACGCCTGTCCTAGGGGACGCAGGGGTGTAGGCATAAAGATGCGTCTGGAGAAAATTACTTGAACTAGTAATCTCTTACTTGACAGGAATGAAAGCAAAACAGGACCCACTTATTGGGAGGCGATGCTAAGAGACCTTGTCAGACCAGAATCATTGCAGGTCTTTGCCCTAATCATAACTTACAAGAAAAGAGATGTATTTCTTAAACAGACCCAGAGCAAAACTCTCAAAGCTTGTTTCCTCTCTACTTCCCTCCTGCTCCCCCCCTTTTAATTAATAATCTTCATTTTCATTTCCAAGAAATGTATTAGGAAAACCTAAAGCAAGGGTGAGCTTTGTCTCGCTTCCCTTGGACGCTTCTTTAAGAACAGCACAAACAGTATCAGATTCCCCTGGTGCCTTGCAGCAGTGATCAGAGGACAGGTTTTTCAGGACAGCAGCAACCTCAGACCTGCCTCACTCCAAGCCATGGAATAAACTACTCAAAAGGAAAAACTTCTGTTCCCCAGGGGTGGGAACACATGAAAGGTTCTCCTCGTATACACCTGTCTCTTAATTATTTTTATTTTATTTTTTAAGTACTAAGATTTCCTACATTGAGAGCTGCAGTTCTTTCATAAGCTTGTAGTAGATGAGGGGGCAACTGCAGTAAAACATAACCCGTGCCTGGCTGTGCCACCTTTCCAAGGGACTTGATACTCTTTAGTAAACTGTCATGGATGGATTTCTTGATGATGGTAAGCTGAGAGATATGAAAGGACACTAATGTCAAGAGCCTTTCTAGATGTGGAGAGGAGATTTCAGATCCCTAAGTTTATGTAGTGTATTTGTATTTAAATCAGTACATCTAGACTTTCTCAGAATTGTGAGGGGTTGTGTGTGTATGTATATATACATATACACACAGGTATCACAATAAAATTCCACCAAAATATACTTGCTGGCTAGTTATGTCCCCAGACTCTGAAAGTTGTGTTCCTTATTCTTCACTTTTTCTATGGAGAAGCTTTGTGTGCTAATATAGCTACATTTTTTTTTTTATATATGTATTTTAATATAAGGGGGAACTCAGAAAAATGTTCGAATAAATAAATCCTCAAAGTACATGTGCATGTTCCGCATGGAAAGGTAGCTTGAACCTTTTTTTTTTTTTTTCCAAGATACCTTCACTGACTCTTGCATCTTTTTATGATTTCTTCAGAGCCTCTATACTTTTCATAAATTCTTGTCAGTGACAAGCAGCAACACGGAGGTGAAACTACTGTCTTGGCTAACATAGCTGCTTAAAATGTCACCTTCATATGCTTTTACTTAGCAGAAGTTAGGAATCCATAGCAAAATTCATCCCATAACTCAGTTTTTTCCCTGAAAAATTGTTAAATTTTTCTGAGGACAGAAGGTAGTTTGTTCCTGTGCTTTTAGTAACATAAATATCCTCATCGAATTTGTGTCTATATGATTACTCTTAATCAGACATACAGGTGGCTCATAAAGAGGCACATGGAACAATGGCCTGAAACAATAAATCTGACACTTAACCATTTAAACAAAAGATACGCAAGGGATGTTACATTTGGCACTAGAGGGGTGTTTAAAGCAAGCAATCAGAGGCACAAGAGATGCACTGACTAGGAGCAGAAATCAATGATGTTCAAACTAAAAGCTCGTGATACATTTAAAAAAAGAAAAGGTACATATTTAGTGGAAGAGATTGCCATGGGATATGGTGAGAGATCCAGCAGAAGTCTTCAGATCAATAGCGGATGTTTGCACTAGCTCATCCACAGGTAACTTGGCTGAATTCAGAAATTGCTGGATGAACCTTTTTTATGTAGAGTCCAAATTGATGCTCAAAATGGTCCATTTTGGCTCTAAAAATCTGCAAAAACTTGAGAAGAAAAAGGAAAAGAGATCAAAGAAAGGGCTTATCCTGAACACCAAAAGAAATTCAGCAAGACAACTGTTAGCGCTACTGAGTCTGATGACTTCTTGTCTGGACATTGTGCCTTAGGGCTCAACTTCATGCCAGACATCTGATGCTTTGCCTAGCAGAATACTGGAATCCGAGAAGAGACTTGCTGAAAATCATGTCCTATTTCCCAGCAAGGAAATCTTCCTTAACGTGGTGGATAATGCTAAGCAATTTTGAAGAGTCTTTTACAAAACTGTAGTGGAAACAACCATTGCAGCTGGTTGAAGATAGAACAATCAACGTCTCTATCAGAAAAATGTATTTAATTTTTGTGGAAAAGGTTTACATGCCCAAAGCTGGATTTTTAATGCATTAATAGATCTAAAATGTTACCTATCACACTAAATATTTGCATTAGGATAGCATTTGGAAGAATGTGCATTATGATTAGCTTTTCCAGATAAGAAACAAGTCAGAAGCATTCTGACCTGGCTGAAACAGAGTGGTTGGAAATAAAAGCGGTCCATCCGAGAGGAATGCTGAAGGTGTTTCTTATTCTGGATTTTCACCAGATCAGTCTGTGAGATCTCCAAGGCCCCACCTACCCCAAACTTTATTTCTGTACAAGAAATGCAAGGTTTGCTCTGTTCACATGTGTTGCACACAATCTGGATTGCCTTCCTGAGCTCCAGCTTCCTTTAGTCTTGTTCCTTGTATCCTGAGGAGAAGACATGAGCGTAGGCACACAGGCTTCATGTAGCGCATTGCCTTGTGTAGGAACAGCAACAGCTTGGGGAGGGTCGTGGTTTGGGCTGAGGACCCCATCTCCACATTTACAGGACTGGGAAGAAAGGATGGAGCTTAGCTCTGGTCCTGTGGACTTGAAGTCCACCCGTGGATGGAGCATGGCATCTGGGAAATTCTGTGCGGCTCAAGGTGGCTTTGTGATTCGTATGGAAGTAAGAGCAATAGGGAGAGCCCTGGAAAATGTGCATTCCCAATTCAAGCAAAAGAGCAGTTTAAAATCAGTCTACTTAATTCATAAAAGCTTTTTCAAGCAGATTCCTGGCTAAAATGGATAGTGATTTGCTTACCCATGGAGCACTCTGGTTTCAGGGTCCTTCTGGTAAAGGCACTTGCAGCATCAAAATCTTAGGGTGTAATAGCTCAGCCCTCAAAATATAGCATCGTTTTCATTTGATGAAGTAAACCAAGAATTAACTTAGTAATTATTGCTTATTTTGCATTTTATATTTTATCCAGGTTCATTTTAGGAAGTGTTTACCCGGGACCTTTACTACTAAGTACCTCTGTCATTTACAAATAGCATGCAATAAACATCAAGATTCTTAGACATCTGACAATGAAGACAAAAGTGTCTTATGTCTCCTTATCTTTTATAGGTTGAGGTTGTGACTTCTTTTTCTTTCCTTTTTTTTTTGGGTTTGGTTTTGTCTTTTTTTTTTTTTTTTTTTTTTTTTTTTTTTTTTTTTTTTTTTTAGTCTGATGCGCTGTGCCATAGAGCTTGTAAAGCAGTTATGACGTTCTTCAAATCTGAATTAGCATTTCCCACCTACCTATCTTTCTCTCTTTTAAGCTTTTAACCTTTGTAGATACAAGACTAGTATCTTGGGAAGCAGCTTTTTATTTGAGCTTTATTTATATCCGTCAGTGGGAGATGCTTGGAAAACATCGGGAGAATGCTGCTCTGTCATGCAGCAACTGGGAATTTACATTATAAAATGGTAAAAATAATGCAAGGGTCAGTTCCTTCAGATGCTGAATCTTCATTTCTGATTTTCAAAAATCTTCTTATATGTGGGTATATTTATATCTGTATGAGTCGGTTTCTTTTTGTTTTATATCTTCCCTCATTACGTTCAATGTAGCTTTATGTTTATGTTAATATGTACATTTCTAATACTTAAAGACAGCATAAGGCAGGAAAGGAGGAGGAGAAATTTAAGCTGTACAAGGATAGGAGAAAAGAGGAAAGATGTGCTTGTGTATTGGAAGAAAAGCTTGTGCCGTTACTTTAAATCTGCCTTTAGGTGGTTTTAACTTATATGACTAGCATTTGCCATGCAGATCCTTACTTCTCCTGACCCTGGCAATAGTGTGGAGGTCAGATAGCCATCCAAGTGCAATGCCAAAGGCACAAACAGAAGTTTTTTTCTTCTCTGTCCATCTGTGGGTTTTCCCCTTATCCTACGTGTTTATAGGGCATACAACAACAAATTCCATTGCATTACTTGTTATAGTTTAAGGTAATGGACCAAAGAATTTAACATAATTCTTCATATGCAATTAAACTGTCCGTTTCATGATTCCTTGTCCAAAAAAACAGCCAGTGTCTGGATATATTTGGTCTTTTATTTAGAGTGGCAGATGATAATTCTCTGCCATACCAGCACACTAGAAACAGCGCTTTGCCCTGGTTGGGTTTTTTGCAGTACGTGGGCTGGCGTAGGCTCAGGCAGGCTAAAATCTTTTGATTTGGGAATAATCCTGCATTATCTGGTCAGGGTTCAAATGTTCCCTTCTCATTTGAAAAATGTTAACATAGAGCCTTCTGAGAAGTAAGCGCTCCTAAGAGTTCGGTTTGTATTAAAACTGATGGTTGTGATTTCTACGCAAACAGAAGCCGCTGATAGTGACTAGGATCAGGGAAACAAAGTTCCTCTGTCCTTTATGAAAAGATCTCTTCCCCCCTGCCAAATCTTTAAATTCTGTTCTGCAACTTCATCACTATTCAAAGTAGGTCTAGGGACAAAGGCTTGCAGCTTTTTTTTTTTCTTTTTTTTTTTTTTGGTTTATTGTTTTATTTTAAAAGGAATGTTAGGGTTGCAGCATTGAACATGCTGACCTGCTGGTGTCTAGAGGTGTAAAGTGGAGGATTTGTGGAAGAGAAAATAGAATAGAGCCTTAAAAGTTTGGCTTTAAAAAATGGAGCCAGTAGTTTGACAGATTGTTCAGTAAATGTTCATTTTATTGAGAATTATAAAAAAGGTGCTTAACGCCTCTGTGCCATTAATATAATACATTAAAAGGTTACTGTCAAGATTAGTGTTTCAGCTCTGAAAATTGACTGTAGGGTTTATGGGCAGCACTGCTCATATTCTGCTTGGAAGATGAGGTATCTTCTACTTACTACTTGACAAAACCATTATGTTGTTACAAGGCTTTCTACTGAAAAACTTGATAAATAGTAAAACATAAATAAAATCTTATTAGAAAAGCAGGAGAAAAGTTCCTGTTTGTCTTCTAGCCAGATTTAGCAGGTGTGGGTTTGAATGTAAAACAGTTGTGAAAATAGCCAGTGTCAAACTAGTGCAAAATTAAACTTGTGGGGTGTTCTGTTTTCAGTGTCTGTTATTGTTGAAGCACTCCATTTCAAAAGCATGCATTCCTTCCTACAGAAAAAAAAATCAGATTCCTTAGTTGAAATTAATTAGCATTCAGAAACCAGATAGCATGTTTTTGGGTATTCATGAGATCTCTGTTTGAAAAAATGTTTTTAACTTGTAGAAATGTGTTGCAACACACAGATGGGAAGAAAAAGAAAAAAAAATCTCTTTAGCAAGCACTGTGTGTAAAAGGAATATTACATTTTGCACGCTCCTGATTACCCTGTGTAAACAGTTTTTGACATCTGTCTTTATAGTTTTCGAGGAGAGGAAGACTTTGTTAAAAGAACCATTTTTATACAGCAGTCACCATTTCAGTCTTGCTTTACCTGTATTATGAAAGCAGATGGTCTGCATGTCTTTTGAATATTTATAACTATCAAAAACAATCTCTTGCTATTCACCCTTAGGCTTATGAGATGTCAGGACTGTTCTGGTTGAAAAAAAATCATCTTGGGTGTTTACAGAAAGAGGATTACATTAAGCTGAAATGACTATACATTTTCCAGTTTAATATTTGTCCATCAGCTGTTTAATCGTATTTAGATAATTGTGTAAATAAGTTGTTGCAGCCCTTGCCCCTTCCACTGAGCAGGCTTGAGGTTTTAAACACCGATAAATGAGTTGCAAAGAAGCTTGGGATTTTTTTTTCCTAGTTAAACAACCTAGAAGGCCCAAATAAGTTTTAGTTGCAATGCTTCTTTTAAGGTAAATGTTTCAGTTCCGGAGGAATCCTCGATACCAAATTCAGCCGAGCTGTTTTAGGAAGCTCCTGTGTCTGTTACTCTTTGCTAAGTCTGTTAGCATGTATTTGTTCTGTGTAAATACTGCAGCCCAACTACCCCTTCATGAGGCATGAAAACAACCTCATTCTGCCCATATAAAAATAATTTTAAGGTTATTTAGGGGAAGTTTTGGGACTGTGGGGGTTAAAAGCTTTTTTGACTGGAAGCTGAGCAATCACTGATAACAGATTTTGCTGTGGTTGGTTGATTTGGCAGAAAAGCATGAACAGTTTTGGTTTAGATGATTGAATTAACCTGATTAACATTGTTTTTGTTGTTTTGCAAAAAGGACAACAGTATACTTTTAGTGATGATCAAACCATACTTCACCTGGTGGGAGAGCAGCATTAGAGGCAATGACTCAGAAGTCCCTCCCTGGTAGCACCTGCAGTGGTGGCTGCAGCAACCAGCCGGCACGAAAGGCTCGGGTCCTTCCCATGTCTTGCAGGACGCACCTTGCAGTAGATTCTGGCATAATATGCAAGGTGTCTGATACTACCATTTGATCAGGTTTTGCCAGGGGAGTTCCCCAACTTCTTTGAGAAATGATGGTGTCTGGTTTTCATATCTCTGGTTTTTAATCTTCCTGAGAGAATGGGATTCAGTTCAAGCTATGCTGGGTGAACCTCAGCTGAACTTCAGAACGAATTCTACCCCTACCTCCACACAGTTGTTGGATGCCTAATTATAATTAACTTATTTGGCTAAAAAAAGAGCACTTGGGCTGCAGCAGATGGTATCATTCCAGAATAGTGGAATTTTTGTGAAAGTGGCACCATTTCAGATCAGATCTCCTGATTCTCAGAACAGGGCTGCATGTGGCTTTAGGGGGGAGGGGGAAATTTGGGATCCTGGAATCTCACAATTTAGTTTTGAAGGATAAACCTCTAGGAGATATGCTACAACTATGGCCCTGTGGCCGGTTTTTGTGTTCTATCAATTTTCTTCACAAAATGTGCAAAAGAAATCAGATGATAAGTGATGAATGTGATGCATCTGAATATTTGTAAGATATATTTATATTCGTCATCCTTGTCCGTGGAAAGCATCTGCCTCTGTGCCTCACAGATAAGGAATGCATATGTACAGTAGTATCTGAATATGATGTATTTCAAATGCAATCATTTTCATTTTGATTATTGATAAGTATTAGCCAAGACATGGGGAGCTCCTTGCGGGTAATGACCTGGGAAAACAGAAAAACTTCAGTGTTCCTCCAGTCTAGATTGTGGATCACTGAAGACCACTAATTCATAGGGGTAGTCTTCAGGTTTAGGTCCTAAGCACACTGGGCATTTGGATATATAGATTGCCACTAAAACATACAGGAATTATAAAGCAATAGGAATAATATAGGAATTTCTGTAGCAAAGTGTATCGCTCTGCACTGATGTGACTCCAGGTTTGATGACAACCAAATAAATAAAGCATAGAAACAATGAAATTCGATGTTGTCAAGTTATTTTCTGCGTTAACAAGGTAGTAATATTTTATCTGGCTTGTAAAATTTTGCCTTCAGTGAATTAGTAAATAAATCATTGATTCCTTCTGATGAGGATTCTTAGCGTAGGTAATATCACTTGAATGTTTGCATGAAGTGTTCTCGAAGAAAAAGCAGGATAATCTTAATTTTAAAATGTGTTGATAATGTCTGTGAGTTTGGTTTTTTTCAACTTTGATGAGCTGGAGCAAAATCCCAATATTAGCCATTGGAGCCTGAAATTCACGTTGTGTCAAAGTAGCTAAAATTCCTATCAGTTTTATTTAAACAGAGCAGTCCCCTATTTGGTTGTAAAATAAAGTAACTGCGTTAAATTTATTCCTGAAGAAGCAAGGGATGTCACAAACTGCTATGTCATTGGCATATCTGCTTTGTAAAATGACATGGAAGGGAGGACTAGGAAATCCTAGGCAAACTTCATCAATAGTAGGTAATTTACTAAAATTATTATTAATATACATGTTTTCACACCTACTAAAGTTATTTGGGCAGAAGACATCTGAAAAAGGAAAAGTAAAATGAGAGAAAGCCACCTTAAAGTCTAAGTGACTTCCAGAAAATAGGCAGAAGCTAATATGGGATGGTGGCCCATTAGATCTGCAGCTCCCCATTTTGCATGTGCAGATGGGCAGGTTTTGCATGTTCAGTGACTGTGCATTCTTATAATTTGCCAGCTCAGATCCAAAGGACTTTCTAAATCACGCCTTATGTATCATGTGCTCCTGTTTGAAATGATTTAATCTGTAAAAGAGCTTAAACAATAATTTTGTAAGTATTAGACATTAATGATACTGCTATTATATTGGAAATTGAAATTGGGTTCAGCTGAGCTTGGTTCAGGTCATTCAGGCTAGAGTTGCAGTAGTCTATTAAGATTTCATTCTCCTTTTATACTCCTGACAAAAGGCTTCTAGCTAATTTCAGAAATGCCAGATTAATATCAAGGAATGGTAAGAATTCTGGTGATTCAGAGAAACGTTAAAATAGCTGCCTGGTGAGTAGAGGGTATCCACACTTGGCATAAATAATACTGCCTCACTCTAGCAGTTCTGAGCCTCCACAAATAGCATGTTACTGAGTAATAAGTTAGAAAATGGTTATCATAAACTTCACTAAGATCAGTAATCAAGGTTTTACTCAGATGCTGAACTAGCCTTATAAAAGAAGACTTATAGTAATATTTATTATATTTTTACTCCAGGTTCTTTCTTCCTGTGCTTATTGCAGTTTGTGTAACAAAGGGCTGATGCTGTACATCGATTTTATAACAGCAGAAATATAGCTAAATGTTACGTGCTGAATGGCAAAGAAACATAATAATCAGGGCTTTGTCTTCTTGACTGTCATTGTTTCTCAATATGCTGGACAATTCCTGTAGTTAAGCTAAAAGTAACTACTTTCCACGTAGAAATCTAAAGGGTGGCAAAGCTCAGTCTATTGAAATTGCATTTGCTAATTTTGTTGTTCATACATGATAAACTGAGTATAAGTTTCAAGTTGGAGCATTATCTCATTTTGCAAGTCTTAATTGATTTTGTAAAAGAATGTACTGGAACTGAAAGTTTTATGCATTGTAAATTCCACTATTTTAAAATTGGTCAAAACTGAGCAGAAGGTAAATTTCTCACTGTAGCTATCTGATATCTCGAGAACCTTTGAGGAAAAAAAAAATCATCTCTATCATCCCTATTTTACAGCTAATACTCAGTTACAGAATTAGACATTACAATGAGAGCTTTTCATAAGGCTGCTTCTGTGAATCACTTAAAATACCCTGTTTAGGAAAAGCAAGTCTCGGTTCATTTTGGGTTGTTACATGCAGATTTTATCCTACTAGTAGGACTGTTGGATATCCTTTCACCATATTATTTTCTGGGATCTGCCCTGCGATAAGTGGCACAGAGGGAATGGACATGGATAAGCTGGGGCATTGCTTGTATTTCTGGAGTCAGTGTGGGATTTGTATGCCTGTAAACTTGTGTGGGTACATGAAGGGTCAATCAATTCAAAAGCAGAAGTAGGATAAACAAAATGCAATTTCAAGATTAGCATCTTCTGTCCAGAGCCCACCCCATTGCTTGATGTTTCTTGGTCAATAACTTTGTTCATCCCTTACTATGTCTGCTTTTTTTGCTTCCATTTATAATATACCTTGGTTTGGTTTTATGCTCAATTAGTGAGTCCTTTGAAAGGCCTTGGCCAATAGGATTAAAAATGCAGTATGGTTCTGAAACTCTAAAAATATAATGGTTTCAGCAATTGAAATAATTTGTGCTTTGACTTGTACTGCTCTGTATTACAGATTTATTTTTTTCTTCTCCCCTTTTCACACAGAGTATGATTTCTTCCATTGTGAACAGCACTTACTATGCAAATGTCTCAGCAGCAAAATGTCAGGAATTTGGAAGGTGGTATAAACATTTCAAGAAGGCGAAAGATATGATGGGTAAGCAAAAAAAAAAATAATTTTTTTTAAAATTGCTGTGATAGTGGATACATACCATTGTGTGTCACATTGAGGTCTGTCACAGTCGTATAAGAAGCCAGGTCCCTTCATGATAAGTTTAGGATGCTTTTGATGAGTAGATGTAGAAAGTACATATATAGTGAAAGAATTCATTTAAATAAATATTTGCTATTGAAACAGCCAAACTGTCTTGGGTTGCCAAAGATGTAAAGCTGTCATTCTGTAAATCTAGAGATCTTCTACCACCCAGAATAATTGTTTAAAAAACCTGTTTGTGGAACTGTGACGAACTGATTTTTTTAATGTATGTATTTTTTTCTCACTCTGGCTAATGTGTATTTAAAGAAACAGGGTTCTATAACTGAAGCTGCCTTCCAGCAAGAATGTTATGATTTTATAAATTCATATCTTTCTCTAATTTTGGGACCCTGATTTCAATTCATCTTAACAAATAGTTGCTGTGACAGTTGTTTGCATGTTGTAGTAAGCACAAGTAAATTACTAGAGAAAAAGTCCATTATTGGGGCATACTAATTCTGTAATACCTTTTATCTTGCTGTATTGTCCCTTTTAAAAGCTATTTCTTAAAACTGTTAACATAATTCTGAACATTTCATGTCAGAAAATTTTTTACGTAGTTTTCAACAGAATGAAGAAATGGGACCTCAATTTGAATTGAATTTTGAGCTTGACTTAGCTTTCAGTACTTGAAGCAAAATCATTCATCTACCAAAACGGGTTCCTTGCCTTTTATAGGTTAAGGCTGTAATGAAGACAATGCATCACTTTTGTGATAATTGCTTGAATTACTATTCCAAGTGAATGGCCCACTTGGGTTGATCTCTACTTCCCGCTAGTGAAAAAAGGCAGCTTCTTTCCTTTATCTACTTTGCACCTTCTGAATGCTTCTTCTGAGACCACTGGAGGCAGTGGTATGACTTTGCTTGGTTTCAGGTGGTCCATGTGTGAGGCAGCAGAGCACCTGCATGGAGGGGAGTGACCTTTCTGCAGCATCCTCTCCCGCCTCCCTCACTGCAGCGCTCCTGCATGGGGCAACCCCTGTAAAATTTGCCTTATTTGATTTACCAAGGCAGGTTCACCATCCACTTATTCAGGGACAATGAAACCAGTGCATAGGAAACGTGTGTGTTTGTGTGTGAGTGTGTATGTGTGTGTAATATTCCTAATTCTGGGGGGAGAGTCCATGCCACCCCCAAAGCTACGCAGACAAGGAGCAGCGGGTGCTCCCTGGAGAATAACCTGCTTGCTTTTTTTTTTTTAAATTTCTGCCCATGATAAGACAGTAGGAGAATCTGTGGGTGGGAATCCAAATGCCAGTTTCTTCTGCAGCTTTCATCCCTGTGGAAGAAAGGGTGGTCTTGCATGGAATGACTGTTAGTGAAGACTATAATTACTATGAAAAGCTCAGATTGCCTTTTTTTTTTTATAGAAAAGATATGCTTTACTAGTGTAAGAAAAAAATCGCTACAAGACTTTTGTGAAGATACTGGAGTTTTGGTATTTAAATAAAGCATATTTTCTTAAAGCTATTTCCAGACCAGCATTGTTAAAGCTCTAGAACTGAGCTTGTTTAAAATGAAAAAAGTGACATGCATTGATAAAAAGGAGACTCCGTTACATCAGCCTAGAGTTATTTTATATTGTCTTATCATGCACAAGAGGGGAGCTAGAAGAACTCTTGTAGTTTAAAAAACTGTGTGGTTAATTAAAAAGGAGGGTGTGTCAAGGCAGATGAGTTAATATAAGAAAAAAAAATCAACCATGTTGCAAGTCACTGAAAAAAACCATGCATACATGGTTGCAAGATAAAGCAGCCCATCTGTGTAATTTACATAAATTATACTAGTTCCTAGCAGTCCCATACAATTGATGCAGCATCTAGAAATTAGCAGAGCATGGGGAGGTCCACACCCCACCCTGCTTGTTACAGATTTTCAGTGGCTGGGAGCTGCAGATGCCATGGCACGGATACCATGGGAGGAACAAAACCAGTCACCAGAGGCTTCTCTCTCTGGTCGGGGTCTGCTTTCCCCTGCCAGCCCTCCTTACCCTTTTATGCAGATGCACTTACCATTTCACCCGCATCTTCTGCAGCACACAGTGTGGTTTCTGCCCACTCCCTGCCTTGTCTGAAGTCCCCTGCGGCCATTGCTGCAGGGATGTGTTCTGTGGCCGTAGCTCCTGGTTCATCTGCGTTGCACTTTTAGAAAATTCTCAGATAGTTATTCCTTCACTGTATGGGGTTCCCAGCACATGGTTTTGCCTCTGATGTTCTGCTGGTTCCTCCAAGGGTCCAGTGACAATGATGGGAAGTTTGTTGGATTTTTTTTTTTTTTAAATATTCAGTGAGCTATTATTTATAGATAAATTTTGAAGGCAAATAGCTGCAACAGTGACGTTATGGGCCTGCTGCTCTAGGTTGGAGATTACAGTAAGCTTGAACCTGAATGTGCCATTTTATATTTATTTCTTTTTATTATCACGTCTTGTGAGAAGCGTGAAGTTTGTGATTTTCAGACTTATGTTGGCTTTTTCAATGTTTCTTTTCCACCGTAGTTGAGATGGATAGCCTTTCTGAACTATCCCAGCAAGGTGCCAACCATGTCAACTTCGGTCAGCAGCCGGTCCCAGGGAACACAGCCGAACAGCCTCCATCCCCTGTTCAGCTTTCTCATGGTAGTCAACCATCAGTTCGGACCCCACTTCCAAACCTGCACCCTGGACTTGTATCTACTCCCATTAGCCCTCAGCTGGTAAATCAGCAGCTGGTAATGGCCCAGTTGCTGAATCAGCAGTATGCAGTGAACAGACTTCTAGCCCAGCAGTCCTTAAACCAACAGTACTTGAACCACCCTCCTCCTGTCAGTAGATCCATGAACAAGCCGTTGGAGCAGCAGGTCTCAACAAACACAGAGGTGTCTTCCGAAATCTACCAGTGGGTCCGTGATGAACTGAAACGAGCAGGAATCTCACAGGCAGTATTTGCACGTGTGGCTTTTAACCGAACTCAGGTCAGTTGACTTTTTTTCTTTCTTTTTTTTTTTTTTTTTAAATAATTATCACCTTTTAAGTATCTCTCCTCATTTGTGTCTTGTCAGTTAGCTCCTTTGGAGGAACTGTACTTCCTCGCAGGACTAGTGTCCATGTTGATAAAGTACAGAAATCTTCAGCAACTGGTTTGTGGCAATCTTCACTATTCTTACAGTGGAACACCTTGTTTCCTCTCCAGTTGTGATGGTTTATGAATATCTTAAACTTCACCTTCCCTAGAAAGGACATAAACAGCTTTATACAGAACCATTCAAAAAGTCACCCCCACAGGTTGCCTTTTGGGTTGCAAAGGTATACCTGTACTGACCACATCCATGCACTGAACAACCTGTCCTTTCTTCACAGGTGTACCCAAGATGGTTTTTTTATTCTCTTTTGAATTAATTTCTATTATTTTCTAGTGAAAATCATAATAACACAATTTCAGGCTTCTGAAAAGATTAAAAAAATAAAACCTTTATTTTTAGATCATCTATTCTTTTAATTTATTTTTGTAGTTTGTTGCAAAAATGGTAGTTGCTGAGATTGCCAATGTCCACGTCAGAACATATACTTCAGCTCTTCAACGTAGGAAAAACTAGCCCTAGCAAAGCTGATAAGTAACACTAAAATGTGTTATTTTTTACACCTGTTTTAGAAGCTAACCCTGTTATAATTTATTCTGCTCTATGAATTTAACTTAATGCCATGTTGCATGGAATTTAATCAAGCAGAAATTATGGAAGAAATGTCAGTATATCCTATTCAAATAATAAGATCTCAGAATTTTAGAAGTCTGTTTTAACAGAAAATACAACAGGATTTTTTTAAAACAAAATGTTTTAAAAAATATGTAGGTAAATTTTCTCTGATTCCAGATTTTTAAACTTAAGGAACAAGCAATTGTCTTATTGTAGATTATTGTAAATAGATCATAATTTGGGCTTCTCTTGAAATGCTGATGTTTCTCCCTGCATAGATTAGAGAAGAAAAATTCTATTTCAAATGCACTGGTACCAGGTTTAAATGAGCAAGTCATTTGTAATTGTTCTGAGTTATTATCACCTTAAAATTTTTTACATATTCCTTGAGCTAAAAGAAAGAAGAGTTGTGATGTGAATTCTCTGTAGAGCTCTGTGTGTGTGTCTTTCCCCTTAACAGCAAAGGAAGTTTTCAAGTTCTGGGTCTTTCATACCAAATTTCATGCGATACGTGAACTCATGCAAAGATTGCTTATGTAAGTTAGGTTCAGGCAGTGTCACTTGTATTTACAAATAAATGACATAGAGTTTTGTTTAATACATTGGTTAATATTTTAACTTTTAATACTATAAAGTATTGAAATAATAATAGTAGCTTCAAATTACCATGGTTTGCAGCTGCCATCATACCTGGGCAAAAAGCCAAGCAAATAATTCAGAAAATAAGTAGTTTATTAGATATTTGCTTCTTTGTCAGACTTGCCTAAAAGCGGTTTGCTCTCTCTGAGCCATCTCCCCCCCTCCAAAGTAATTTGTTCATTTTTTGTCAGCTAGTTTTGCATATAACTTTTGGTCTTTGTCATTTCTGCATGAATAGTATTTGTTACCTTGAAATACAAATAGAGTTGGTTCTGACTGGACATTGGATTTTTATGACACAATATCATCTTGAGATGTGATGAATGCAACTGTAGAACCAGATTTATAGGTCAAATACTGATTCCTGTTTACTCTATATTATTCTTACTACAAATATTATTAAATATTTGTTAAAAGTTCAATTCTTTCACAGATGTTGTGGTTAACCAGCTTGGTAAAATGTGTTCAAAGTGACCCAAAACTGAGAGGAAACCCCCAAATGAACGTTGAAAACAAATTCCATGAAGACATATGAAATATGTATGTAATATGTTTTGGCAATTTTCAACCAAATCTAATTGCAATTACAAAGAGTAGTACCCCTATATGCTACAAATTGTGTTAGCTAGTCAAATTAGTATCTGCAGTTAGCTACATAAGATTTTGCAGTATTTATCATGTATTGTGGCAAACATAGGGAACAGAAAGGAAAAATACTAGGAGTCTAGGCAATATTAGCCTCAGTGATGCCAGGAAATACCTCAGCATACTTGTAATATGAAGCAAAGCCCCATTGAAATCCAGAGTAGTTTGTTAAAAACTAAAAATTGTTAATTGTACTCCCAGTAGCAGCTATGTCCAAGTATAAACACAGGTAGAGATACCTTTGATTGTTACAAGAAGGCATTTAAATTTGTTTTGCTTGCAGTACTTCGGAGTGTATCTCAGGTTATTCAAGGATATGTCACATTTAACTAAAATTAGGCAGAACTTTGATGAAATTTAGATGTTATTTTCTAATACTGATTTAATATCTTTTGGGACTTTGTGGTGGTTTGGTGTTGAGGTTTTTTTTGGCTAGAGCAAGTGAAACTGCTTGTTTAAATTCATCTACTGCTTTCTGAGATAAAAAACTGACTCTGGCTTACCACTGACATTTTTGAAACTGTCGTAAGCATATTTGAGCTGTGTCCAGGGACCATATCATGCCATCAGTTTCTGAAGGCAAAAGATCTCACTGAAATCAGTTAGGAGTTCTGTGCAAAAATCCCCTGATGTCGAGATACTATCTCAGATGAGGGGAGAGATTTGCTTTCAGTGTAAAAGTTAAGGAAGGAAGTGAACTGTAAACTAACAGTAATTTAGCTCAATGTTTTGGCAATGAAAATGGACTTCAGTTGAATTGGCTGAAGATGTTGGCACCTTCTTGTCTTACAGACTTGTGCTCTGCAATATGAATACAGAATTTGGTGGGGGTTTTGGGTGGGAAAAGGCGGTCCGGCCAGCTTACTGTGATAATTCAACACTTGACCCTAAATTCCAATATTTTTTTTATTTGGGGGAACAATGTTGGCTAGAAATATTTCTGCTTCATCCCAGCCTAGAGGAAAGTATTTGGTAAAATTGCTTCTGAAAACAAGGGTATCTTTTTTTTTTTTTTAATTATCGTCTCTTTATAAGGCAGCCCGGGTGTCTTGGATAATTTCCCTCCTATCTTCAAAATTGTAGTTTCAAAGATGTGTAGTTCTCAGGACCATGCCTCGCAAAGTTTAATCAAAGTGGACTCCAGGAAGCAATAACTTGTATGAAAAGTAGTGTCTGTACAGTCACAATAGAACGATATTGAAGTGGTTTCAGAGGATGGAGCATCTCTCCCCACAAGAAATTTTACCAGTGATCCTTGTAGGAAGACTCCAGGGGGTCTGACATGTTGCTTGTCCTTCAGCAGTTGCGATTCCAGCTCACTGGTTGCAAAGAAACAGATTGAATCCTGTTAGCATCTCTTTGTAGTGCTCCATGGAAAAGTTTGTTGAGTAAGGATTTGTGCTAGCAGATCCAAATTTCACCTCAAGCATGGCTACCAAATGTGCACACCCCTCCCTGTTTGCTCGGGTAATTTCAGGAAATTGAACTGGTTATGTTTCAGTTGCTGTTCGGCTGAATTAATCAACGTAGTACTTTTTCCAGCTGATGTCAGTGCACAGAGCGAGTTCGGTATTCTCCTGTGCTTTACTGGCCAGAAAATGGTACTTGTGATGATGTCACTGGTCCAAGTGGCACCGAGCAGCTGGGGGGTGACAGTGCCAATGCATCAAGGCAGCCCCCCACAGTGTGGTACCCCATGCCAGCCTCTTCGCAGCCCCCCATCAGCAGAGGAGCTCATCCTGCCCCTGCAGATATTGCAGTTAAACAGGGAGGCTCTCTACTTCGTTTTGTTCTTGAGAGCACTGGAACAGAGCATCAGCCACCTTCAGAGTCCTAAACAAATAAACAAGCTCCTCTGCCATTTCTGTCCTACCTTTGTAAATGTAAACATGAGTCAGGAAACGGAAAGCTTGGGTTCCCACAGGCGAGTCTGACATTTGATTTGAAGGCGCAGCTTCACCTGGTGAAGATGTGAGATGTGCGCGAGCAAGAAATTGTGTTAGTCATGGCTGTGGTTGGAACTGCGACTGGGGCCTGCTTGCCTCTCTGTGCACTTTCAACCATAGCAGTTGCTGCGTGAACTCGGGTGCTGCTGTATGGAGATGACCTCTCGGCTCCATCTCCGTGGAAGGAGGGGGAGTTGCTGCTTTTGCTGTGCCTGGCTATTGTAATTTTTCTTCTCCCCACCACTGACAGTTTCTCATCTCAAGGTTTTTGAGTACTACTTAGTGTTTCTGCCAGATACCTTTTCTCTCCCCCTCCTTTCTACTTCACCCCCATGCCCGTTTAAAATATTAGCTACCAGGATACATTGCCTTTTGTTAATCTATAATGCCTTTTCTCATATGAGAAAACTTCTGTGTATTCAGGACTGTGCTCATGCTAATTCTGGGCAATTGCTATTTTGAGGGAGAACACTTGGATACAGTAAACAGCTCCCTGTAATTTTAAAACAAAATCTAAGTTTACACAAACCACCTTCTCAGGCACTTCTTTTTCTTCTTCCACTTTGTCTTTGGCACACTTTATTTTCCAGTAAAATGAAAAATGAAGATGGATTATTCAAAATTGATAACAGTAATGGACCATCATGTAATGTTTTATTGAATTTGAGTTCTGTAAATTATGTGGTAGAGAGAAATTTGCCTGCTTAAGTATAACAGAAATTGCCACTGTATTCATATAATTCTTCGTAGTGTAATTTAAGAAAAAGCACACTATCCATATCACTATTGAATAAAAGGTAAAAAGGTGCTATTACACTATCATGACAGCTCTCCTCTTGCTACTAAGCGACATAGATAAATGCGTCTGCTTATAACTTACTTGGCAGGGATCCAAACTTGTGGGTGGAGCTTGAGAATGATCTTCTACCTGGACATGGGATGGAGAGGGATGGCGTTCAGAGATGTTCGGCCTGTTTTGGGGAGGTTTGGGCAAATTACATTTTGCTTCTGGTAGCTTTGAAGTTCTATCAGGCTGATAAAAATCTATTTGAATCGGTGATTACGTTCAAAGAGGAGACAAACTGGGGGCCAGACAGGCACTGGTTTTGTTCATATTGGCAGACACTTTTGTTTGTCTCCGTTTTTAAAGAATTCATAATTAGCTTTTGAAAGCCCTGATAATATTTGTTGAATATTTTTGTGCAATTAGTAATGAATTATACTTGTGATGACACGTAAACTTTCTTTTTTTTTTTTTTTTTTTATGGGACCTACTAACATTTTAAGAAAATACATTTTCAGTGCAAAAAGAATACAAGGGAGGAAGAATGAAGACACCGAGTCTGACAGTGTTTATAATCTCTATAGAAAACAGCATTTACCTTTTATGCATCCTGAAGTATAATATTAGGAGGTCACACCAAGAGTTGTATTTTGTCAAACCAGTTCAAGCCTAGTAAAACAAAGAGAAAAGCTCTGCCTGTCAGCATGGGGCAGGATGCGAGAGCTGATGTTTTCTTTCTAGGATTTTCTCATCTTGTCTGACAATCTTCGGTTGAAGTTTTCTGCTCAGAAAATTGGAGCAGTAGCAATGAAGAAATGTGTGAAGCAGGCAACCTCTATTGTAAGATTTTGCCTGGCCTTGGTACCACACGTTATTTTCCATGTTATTTCCTCATGTATTCTGACCTTTAGGTTCAAAACTCCTGGAAGCAAACACCTCCTGCTTCTTTGCCTTTTTCCCGCTCTCTCATCTCCCCTCCTCTCTCTGTATCTCTGTCCTCTGCTCTGCTTCTAGCTGAAGCAAAGAGCTGTGGCACTACTTTGGGAAGAAGAGGGGAATGACTGCTTAATGGCACTTCTGCTCACCAAGAGGTGTCCTGCAGCAACGGTTATACTGAGAAGTGAAGGAAAAATACAAAACCCAATTTTCTTTGTTTACTTATTTCACTGAGGGGGGAAAATTATACAAGACAAACAACCTTTTCTGCTTTTTTTTAGCTGCCCACTATGTGGCAAAGGCTTATGCGAGCAAGTATTTTCTATTATGGGCTAAAGTATTTTTCAAGGACATTTCCTGTGGCTGACAGTGGGCTGGCTGTTAGTAAGGATTCTCCTCTCCTGCCAATGATCAGTCCACTTCAGTCTAGTTTTTCTTTCTTCTTTTTAATCCCAACGCGGTGTTTTCAGCACAGTGGCAGTCAGAAATCACCGATGTTTACACCTCCATCGTACATGCTGTGCTCTGCAGACAGCTTTGCCTTGTCTCCAGTGGCACAAAATCATTTTTTGCCTCCCTTGGAGAGAATGGTTTGTGTAACCCAACCCTTGATATACAGTAGTAACTGTGGGTTTGAGTACTTAGAAGTAGAAAAAAAGGCAAGACAAGTTTAATTTTCATATACACTAATAAATAAATTTATTATTAGACTAATCATCATAAGAAAAATTAAAAACTTATACTCTACCCAAATGCTCCTTTGTCTGTAACTTTTATTTACCTTCTGATTAGTTTCTGCCTGGCTACCAGAAAAGAGAAGGGATGAAGAATAGTGGTAAGAAAGTATTCCCCGGGATTATTATTTTTTTTAATCCTCTTCTAAATTATTTTTCTTGTTTAGTGCTTGAAAGACTATGTTCTCCATCCCATTTCCCTTTTATGTGTGCAGGCCCACCTGTGTGCAGGCAGCACCTTCATTAAGGGGCTTTTTGCCTGATAGGACCTTTGAGATAGGTGACAACTTCCATAGGTGCTTTGCTTATTAGGCTTCTCTACGGGGGAGGCTGGTGCTTGGGCCATGGCTTTCTGTTGTGCTTCCTTAGGAATGGGTATCTTCAGTCAGGATTGCCTCTCTTATTTAGTTTTAGCGGGTTTATTGCCTGCCTGCCTCCCTCCATTTGCCACTCCACGATCCCAAATAACTTACAACGGTTCTTTAGGAGAAGAACTATGGAGTAGTGTTATTTCTCTAAAATCATATCCGTGTTCCCATGTTCCATTAGCATTAGAAGCCTGTCGTACTAACCCTCTCATTGTCCCAGCATGGCAACAAGATTTACTCTAAAAAGAAGTTCACATTTGTTTTTGCAAAAGTTAGTTTCTTATCACCACCTTGTTACTTCAAGACAGTAGAGCGTTTTTGTATGCCTGATGTATTTAGAAGGTGAATTTGGCAGGAGGGTGATTTCAAGAACCTGTTGACATTAAAGTTCCAGTTGCACTCACAGATTCATAAATATTTCATCTTTTAGAGTACTCTAGGTGTCCGAGGCCACCAGGCCTGCTCTGTTGTTGAGAACCGAGATGAAATGATTACGTAGGAAACCTGGTGTGGTCTGTATGAGCCACTGGAAGCAGGCTCTCATCTGCAGCCTGCCCATCTCCAGCTCGCTGCTAACGATGCTGTTTTTCTGTCATTCCCCTGTTCTCCCCTTTATTTATTGTTGACCATTCTGAAAGTGGTCAAAGGACAGCAATGGTGAATGGACTTAGGAAGTGGCAGCTGCACAGCAGGTGCTCAAATAAATAGCTCAGGTGATGGACTGTGTGAAGATTAGGTTTGCCCTGGTGAAGAGGGGGACAGCGGGGGGAGGAGGAGAAGACTGAAGGAAGGAGAGCATCCAAGTGTGAGATTCCTCACTTTTTGTTAAACTCCAATATATAACTCAAAGCAAAATACAGACTTACAAAAAATGTTAACCTGAGCCAGATAATCATTACTTTAAGAAAGTTGCAAGTTTATCATCTCAGATTAGTTGTGAAATATCACTTCTTTTCAAAGAGCTGTTAATGTTGCTAGAAGTGTGGAAAGCCTTTCTTTTGGGTTGGCTATGCATTTTGTCTGAGAAGCCTGAGAACACCCCAGTGTCATGCCTCTGAACTATCTGTATTTCACTTATTCCTAACGTCTTGTGATTGTTGACTGTGAAAGATTTTATGGCAAGTTAAGCCAGTAAAAGGAAGGAGGCCTATTAAGCAGATTCAGTTTATGTTGTATGTAAAACAGACGCTTAATAAAATTAAGGGTACAATTGAGGCTCTCTTCTCTCCTACCTAAAACGCCATTAATATATTCCTATGTGGAGTGCATAGTGCATTTGCTGCTCTCCCTCTCAGCCAAGAGGAAAGACGGCTGGTAAGCAGTGAGTTTGCAGTGCACGATTTTGCATGGTGTTTCACCTAAATTAACTCTCCAGCATGTTGTTTTGTTTTTTTTTCTTCCCTCCCTACAGGGCTTGCTCTCAGAAATCCTCCGAAAGGAAGAGGATCCCAAGACTGCCTCGCAGTCTTTACTGGTAAACCTTCGGGCTATGCAAAACTTTTTGCAGCTGCCAGAAGCCGAACGAGATCGAATTTACCAGGACGAAAGGGAAAGGAGCTTGAACGCAGCCTCTGCGATGGGCCCCGCACCTCTCATAAGCACACCGCCCAGCCGGCCTCCACAAGTAAACCACTCTCTCTGTCTTTGGGATTTGCTCGTTGTTTTTTCTCGCTGTCCTGCTGGGTGGTAACCCTTCCTAAAAAGACAAAAGCTTTTATTGTTGCATTTTTTAAAACACTCATAGAACCATTATTTGCAGTGCATATCTCAAATTAAGTTTAAGAAATGTAGTGGGTAATAGGAGTAGTTTACTACTACCTATTTTCTAGTTTTAAGATAAATTCTATCTGTTATGACCCCTACAGAGTTTTTTGCTCATTTTATCAACATATGACCTTTAATGGGAGTGGACCATACTGGCACGCTGGCTTTCAGCTGGTTTTCCCCTGCGCCTGTATTTCTCACATGCTGCTTTTAATGTTAGAGGTTCAAATAGGGATTTTGAAGGATTTGGACCACTAAGCTGAGTGGGAATGAGAGCAGAAGTATGAGTACATTGTATTGTCTTAAAAAATACCTTTCAGAAAGCAAACACGTAAAATGAAAGGGACAGGGGGAAGAAGACGGCATCCTAGAGGGCTGGGGACGCTTTAACCAGGTTGAGCTACTGACAGCTGTATAACATAACGAACTTGCTATGTCCATCACTCTGAAAGATAGGGTTAGGTTCATTAAGGCTTTACTTAGTATTTGTTCAAAGGGAACTTCAATGATTTGTTTAAAATCTAGTGGGATTATTAGTTTAATTCTTCCAAAATTATAAAGTTTGATAGAGCAGCATCCAGAAATTCAGCGGTCGAATCCTGTGTCTGTCAAGGAAACTCTGATGCTGCTTTTAGGACACATGAGAAGTACAGGTGTGAGCCATAGGACTGCATAGGATTTCCACAAACAAGAAATGCGGCTGTGACTGAAACCCTCCAAAAATAGTGCACCTTTTCTGAAATACTCTGCATTGCTGTGGCTTATACCTGTGCAAGGGCAAAACAAACTGATCTGCAGATATGTGGGAATCGTGCAGTACACACCATCCAGGTTTGCTATAGAAAGCAAGGCGTTGGGATTGTGGGAGTTTTGTGATGGTTTACTATATAAACACAGAGCAGTTTTTTACTAACCAGGCTCAGGCATGTGCCTGTGACTGTACTCCATGCCTATTCTGAACACTGCAGATTCCTCCAGGTTATTTTTCTAATTTTCCTGCAGCTAATAGATGTTAAGGACCAGACTGAAGTAATGAATAACAAAATTGTAGGAGAAGGGAAGACAGAAGATCAGTTTGACCTGCTGCAGTACTTTCCATGAGAAGAGAAAAAAAAATTAGCAGAAGGAATAGACTGTGCTAATGGTCTAGTCTTGTTATCATTAACTGAGTTTAGTCCGTGAAATCCACTGTAGATACTCTCAAAGATAAAGGGTAAGAATCTATTTACATAGTAATACACTAGTGGAGAATAGTTAAATATAGATAACTGTGTTTCAAATAACATTTGAGTTTGTTTTAATATCTGTACCTGCTCCCACAGCCCAGGTAATTCAGAGCAAAGGCTAACCCTCCTTCTTAACTTATCTCTTTCTGCCAAGGTAATGTCTCGCTGTCTCAAGCGGTCTTGGGCAATTTCCCAGCTAAAGAACAGAGTTAATTACAGGACCTTCCAGAAGGATGTTGAGTCAGAGGAACTCCTTGTGTTGGTTTTAATTCACACTTTAAACTGTATAAAAATCCCTTGCAGCCAGAAAGAAAGTGAGACTTATGGGTTTTCTGAACTGATAAAACATACTGTAAGTCCAAATGTAGGGGTCAGAGAGAGTGGAATCTATCTGTCTCTACTGTGCTCTTGTTCATAATTACATTACATTTTTTTAGTGGGAATCAGGAATACAGGTAGCCCAAAGTGGGCACCGCATATGGGTTTTTTTTTAATCCTTTTCAAAAGGAAAGCAGGTTAACAAGGAAACCTTATAGACTAGAGGTCTACAGAACAAACCAGTTATTTTCCTAGCTGTTATATTGTTCTCTGTCATTCAGCAAAGCCATAAGCACTTTACCCAGGGGTTGGACCAAGGATATAAGAATGTCTGAGTTGGGATTTTGTGTGACGTCTTCACATGTTGCCAGTTACCCGCTTACAAACGTGTGTAGCACTTGCCACCTGCTACTAAGTGTGAACCCTAAATTTGAAAATTGAAATATCAGTGTTGGTAACATAAGTTCAATAATACTTGATGCTAGAAATAATAATGAAATTATTCTAGCCGTTACTCTGGCAAGTGTAGCTTTACAGGTTGTAGCAGAAATAAATTATAGTCGGGATAGGGCAAATTTGTTAATGTGAACTACTACTCTGATATCCCCCCAAATGTCCACAGTTTATTGAATATTTGATACTAAGGAAATAAAACTACCACCATCCTTACAACTAAATTTATTATAAGCAATTATTTAAAGCTCACTATAGAGGAATACAGCATATTTTTCTAGTTTAGCTATGAGCTTCTCGGATAACTATTGAAAGACAAAACAGACCATTTATCCTGACAACAGAATTTACACAAGAGCCAACATATTTAATATTAAATCTTTAGACCAGTGTAACATTTTAAACAATTAAACTATGAAACCATGAAAAATGGGAGCTAATATGCCACACATGAAGGTTTATTTTGCAATTGCAAGTTATCAGTTTCGGAAGGATGTGAAAATAAACATCCTGAAAAGGATCTATTTTGCATTTTTGTGTTGCCAACTGGTGGCCAGACAGTAGAGCAGACTTAACCATTTAGCAGCTGAGCTCATTCTGTGTGAATTTTGCATACAAAAACAGAAAGTGTGACCTTGGAGGTCCGATGGGACAGTAGGAATTCACCAAGCATAAACCCTAGTGCCTGAGTTTAAGGAAGTGTGTTGAATTTATCTCATTTTTACAGCATTCTCACTAGTTGCTGCTTGAGCTAATGTATCTGGATTGTTTCCAATTCTTTTTTGAAATCCTTTAAGAAGCTCTTTGTCCCCCTTACTTCTCCCTTTCTCTCTGACTTAAACAAAAAAGCAAAATCTTACTCTTTTTTTTTTAATTGAAATCATTAGCCTCTAATGCATGAGGTTTTGGGATACGTGTATAGCCCTCTAAGCCGGTCAAGTTGTAAAAGTCTGCTACTGTCTTCCGCACTGGTGGACTGAGCCTAAGGAGATGATGTACACAATAATTTTTCCCTTGGACATTGTTCCTCTTGCCACCTCCTGGGGCAGATGCCTGTCTGTCGGGTTCCTTCCTGGGGCATAAATACTAGCATCTCCATCAGGTAAGTATTGCATGGAGATATGGTTTAGTTTCTCCAACCTAGAAGCAAGAAAAAAAAAAAAAAATCCTTTCTTGTTCTATTTCTTTTATTTTTTTCTCTCCATTTTAACATCTTCAACTCACAGATGACCCCCACAGAGGTCCTTTCTAGGTATCCCTAAATCAGGTTCAGAGGATGAGTTTATTGTGCATTGTGGGAATACCTCAGAGGATGCTGAGTGTGGAGCTCTGCTCAGGATAGATGGAGAGACCATCCCTCGCACCTCCCTGGAGAACTCCCTCTCATCAGGGCATTTTGGGGGCTGGAGGGAAGAGGACTCCTTCTTCTTTAGTACAGCTTGGGGGGAGGATGGAGACAGGGAACCAAGTCACACATTTTCTTCTGCAATTATGAACGCTTCCTTCTCAGGACATGTGATCTCATTTTCAGTAGAGATGAGGAAGACATCCTTGCCACCCATATTCCCCAAGGAAAATTTGTGCTAACTCCTGGGGCCCATTATCATCCTGTGTAAAATCAGAGTACGCGTAACCTCAAGAGCAGAATATAATTTTAACAAGGCAATGTTTTAGGAAGTATCCACAAATCGGCCATGAGTCATGGTTCTGGGTACTCAGTTGACAAAAAACTTCATTTTTATAAACATATAATCCTGACCTCCCTCTGACTACAGACAAATTGCAGTTCCTTCATGCTAAAACAGTATCAGCTTCGGTCCCAGAGATAGGATGTCACTCTTGAGGAGGACCATTGCTTTGCTGGTGTTTGAGGACTAGTGACCCTCTGTTACAAGGAACTCTGGGCAACAGCAGCTCCTCTGAAGCTTGACTGTGGAGCCCTGGAGTTCAAACACACATACACACCGTACGTCACCAGCAGGAAAATTTTTATTATTAAGTCTGCAAAATTTGAGATTTAGGTTGATAGATTTTGTGCCAAGTTGCATCTTAATGCAAGTAAAAATGAACAAAATAATAAATGCAACCATCTCACACACACACCCCCGAAAACCACCATGGAGGAGAGTTAATGGAAACCCTGACACTTAACTATAACTGCACTTCCAGGCGCCACTGTAATAATGGAGTAGTAAACCTTGTCCTGATAAAAGCTGTTCTGAAAGCAACAGCGTTTATTGTACCTCCTGTGCTATTTGCAGAGCAGAACTGAGAAGTAGTTTGTTTTGCCTGGAATGAACTACTTTATGAATTTTAATGTACGATGTAATATTAAAAGCTAAACCAGGATTAAAGAAGATTTTTGTTCCCAAGCTAAAACAGTACTTATGAGAATGTGTTGTAAAAGAATTTTTGTTTTGGTTTCAGTGGGGAACAAATGAACTTCCATGTTTGTGAAAACCTCATGGTTATTCCTTCTGTAACAACCTGTCCTTTGTTTAGGAAAATTGAATTAATCCAGAACTTCTTGCTACTGTAATCAATCTTATTTCATGAGAAGATAGGTACCTGGGCAGACCCGGAGGGAATGGATTTGTTGTTTGGGTTTGTTTTTTTTACAAGTCCTTCTAAACAACTAAATTGATTGGCGATAGGAAGATAGCCAAGCAATTTTCTGATTCTCAGGGTTATGTTTGTAAAATAATGCTCCCCTGTTCAGTTAGTGTTTGCAAAATTTGGTTGCTGTCAAAAAAAAATTAGCTGATCTTTGGTTTCTTTCCTAAACAGAAAATGTGGCTGTAAGTGTGGGTGGGGTGAGAGGTTGTGCTTAAGTGTGGATGAGATGAGAGATTATGTTTTGTTTTGTTTTTCTCTCCAAAATGAATACTTTTTCCACCTCCTCTCCCAAGTCCTGGAGTTGCCCTGTTGGGGGCTTTTTTGTTTTCTGTTGGGTTTTTTTGAGGAGGAGGGTGTTTTTTCAACCCAGCTTCAAACAGCCTCTGTCTTGAACTCAATTCTAAATTCAACACAACAGCCTCGATGCTTGCTATGTATAAATTATGAAACAGTTTTATGTATGGATATTCTCCAAGAGGTTAATTAGCATTATTGCATGGAACTCATCAGACCAGAGCAGACCAATGGTCCATCTAGTCCAGCCACAGTCTATACCTGATTTTTGAAGAGAAATTGTTAAGAGGCAGTGGAAGAATTTTTATACTTGGCCAATGATGTAAATTGGAGAGGGAAAGGACATGGCTGTGAACAACATCTCTTGGTAATCCCCAAACCTATCATTTTATGACCTTAAGACGTTGTTCTCCTGAAACTCTTTAGGTTAATATGACCTCTTGATGCCAGTATTAGTGTTTTCCATTGTTCACTTACTAATTCAGTATCAACAGAAGACAATAGGAGTTGCTTTTTTTTTTTTTAACTTCAGTGAAATATCAGATGCTGTTGAATTTGTTGTACCTGTGTAATGATAGATGTGATTTGCCAACCAGAATGAGGATTTTCAGTAATTCCCATGGGCTATGTTCACATCCATATTAAATTGGGCATTGAAAAGTGTGGACCAAGATGCACAATCTAATTATGTCCCCAGCACGATGTGCAAGTCTTGGTTTTTGATGATCTGGGTGTTCACAGCTCAGTTAAACACTGTATGAAGTACATGAAGCTGAATTTTGATGCTGTGTAACAATCAGAAAGGCAGCATGTTTACAGAAAATAGCTATTTAAATCAGGATCACAAGAACAAAGTGTTTCCTTCCCAAAAGATAGCATGGACTTGTGTATCCTAGCTGAATACCTTTGTCTTCTTGTCCTCCCCTTGAGACCCTCAAATATTACTTACAGGTTAGAAACATTTCTATGAGAAGGACTCAAAAAACTTTGCCAAAATTTGAACCCAAGGTCCAGGAAGGTGTGTTGATAAAGCCTTTGCTTTTTTCACTTTCTAATTTAGCTTAGCCTGATTTTTGCATGCAAGCAGGGAACCCTGTCCCCACTTGTGTATTTAACACCCCCCTTGATTGTCAGTTCCCTTTTAGTGAATCTTTTTCATTTAAAGGTTATAAAACTGCCACTGATTTTGTAATTTCCCAGTGATTTCACTGTATGGTGTTCAGAAGATGCACCTGCTCTTGTGACCCCATACTGATTTGCCCAGTGTGAGGCACGCGTTTTCCTGCTCTGCGGTGGGAAGAAGGGAGCTTCGTGGTGCTGCTCCTCACACTGCCGAGTGCCAGCTGCCTCAAATGTTTCTGAGTGGCCATCAGCCCAGGCTTGGCCATCCTCTACTGCAGCGTCACCTGTAAAATGTCACACCACAGAAAAGGAAATGCCTCACTCTCCAGGTCACGGCTGCAAAGTAACAGTTGTTTTCAGGTGAAAGCAAATCACATGATAAACTGCATGCCACATTCTGGGATTTTTCCTGAATTCCCTTTTCATTTTGGTCTCCTGTTTTCAGACCCCAGAAGGTGCTAATGCTTGCTAGAAGGAGACAAGTGGGAGTGTGTGTGGATGCCTTGCTCTTGCTGGGGTTTTTCCCCTTTGCAGCTAATGTGCATGTGTTGGCAAAGCTTGGGGAAAGCCTCATAGAAAAGTCAGGCTCAGCAAAAGTAGCATGCGCTCCCAGTTCCTGGGCTAGATTATTTTATCTTAAAAGCACTGTGGAGGATAGTTAACACAAATTGAGTGTGACATTTCTAGGAAAAAAAACAGGCTGATGATTTGCCTAAGTACGTCTCTCACCCAAACCCTTTGACTGTCATATCGTGAGACTTGTGAGATAGGAAAGCTCATAGAGAGTGAGATTAGAAGACAAATTATCATGTTGTCATGATTTCCCTTTGAACCTCCAGGGACTTTAGAGCACAGGAAGATGCTGACTTGCACTGGATTAAACTGATAGTGAAAGTGTGGTTTTAGACACATACTTAAGAGTAGGCTGAATCACCCTCTGGAAGCGCCAAGCTCTGTCCATTAGATTTAGAAGTAGCATGAATGACTACCTTAGACTAGGCACGTAACTTCTGAATTGCTAAATTAATTCAGCTCTCGACAACTTCCGCATGAACCAGTAGGTTTGAACTGAAGTCTAAACGTTTGATTTTGCATCATCACCTTGTAGGTTCTTGGCAGAAATCCGGTCTTTCCTTTCCTCTGGTCCACTTTAGGATTACTGGTCCACTACATCCACTAATCTTGGGCAAACATAGCAAGAGTAGCTGCTAAAGAAAAACCTTACCTTTAACTATTGAGAATATTGTAGGATAAGCAGAGTACCTGCTGATTTTTTTGTACCTCTCAGCTGATACTGCAGAAACTGCTCTGTAACCTTGGTGGGATGATTCTTGGTGTTGAAACACCACTTACATCATTTCCAGAGGATGACAAGGAAAGGATAGTCTTCTGCACATCATGTCACCACTGATGTATTTTTTGATGTTTTTCTTAATGCTGCAGATACAGCGGAGAGGTGGCAATGTAATCATTGTCTTATTTTTGCATGGTTTTTTTTCTTAATTTGGACCACAGGAAGAACAAATAACTGTAAGTGAAATACAGCTAGAATTAAAGACTTTAAGAAAACTTTATCTTGATTTCATGAGTAAGTGGTTAAAATATGCTTTATTCTAAATTATTGTTTTCTTAAAAACAGCTTAAGAATTAAACTGATAATATGTTAGAAACTTAAATCTAAAGCCACAACTTTTCTACATTATCGTGTATTTGAGTGCACTGGATGTAATGCATGAATCAAGATACATCTGTCAGGTTTTTATTTTATTAGAGATTCTTTTATGCAATTTTGACTTAATTTATGTGGGGCAAAAAAATCATGTAAGGATTCACAAGTCTCTACAAGAATGTTTGACAGGTTTCCACCTGATTTATTTTATGGCATTGAAATTCACAGTGGTCAGCGAACAATAACTTGTATTTCAGATGCACTCACCTGCTACAGTATGCTGAGTTTTCTTGTTTCCCAGTTGCCTGAACCATGGATAATTTATAATGTTAAATCTCTGAAAAGCTGAAAAACTATCAGAGCAAGATTGAACAGAAGGAATAAAATAGAAGGGGGAAATACTTCGGGAGGGAAAAAAAGTGAAATAACTTTTTCATAATGAAAAATGTCTCATAAAATATATTTTCTAGGTCAAAACTGCTACTATTGCTACAGAGAGGAATGGAAAAACAGAAAATAATTCCATGAACATTAATGCTTCCATTTATGATGAGATTCAGCAGGAAATGAAGAGAGCTAAGGTGTCTCAAGCGCTGTTTGCAAAGGTTGCGGCAACCAAAAGCCAGGTAAAGTTCCCGGGGTGCAACAACCTCCCTGTCTTGCAGGATTTTTCCCCCACTCTCGTTTTGATGTCTTTCTGTGTGAGTTACATTAAGCAGCTGAGTCAGCACTCCAGCCCCGTACCACAACTCAGAGGTCCTTGCTGAGTCCAGAGTGTAACCCCTGGTTACCCTTGACTGGTCAGGGTCAAGAAGTGGCTTCCTGAGGCGCATTTCTCCCTCTTCCCTGCCAGCAAGATGCTATTGCTGCGCATCCATGGGTCTTGAATGGCTTGGAAAGCATCAGGTTCATCAGTTCCCAGCTGGTGTGGACATGGCAAAAGCTGTGTGCAAGCTATATATATTACTGCTCCTTGAGTTAATCTCAAGGCTTTGGTGCTTTGCGTTTCCATGCGCTGTAACGAGGAGTGCTGGGGTTTGGTTTTTTTGCAAAAATATTTTGTCAGAAATGGACCTGGGTGCAGCAGACCCACTGGTGAAGCTGTGCATGGGAGGTGGAGTAGCATTCTCTGTGTCAAGAACAAACAGAAAACCCCAACAAATTACAGGTATACAAGTTCCATCTGAGAAAACAGGTATGATCTTTGTGGAATATGATGGCTGCTTGGCTACCTGAGTGTGTGCATACATATATATATATATCTCATATTCATTTTTAAGCCTTTGTTGTGTGGTTTCCTATTCTTTTGTCTTCAACTGAAGAATTTCTGTTAAGAAATTGTGGCAAGAGGGGGAAATCAGCAAGCACTTGTTGGGTATGATTATCATAAGTGAAATGTCGTTTGGGAAATATCACTAGAGTATGCAAAAACATCGATCTAAGTGAGAATGTACTTAAGAAGCAAGTAAAGGAAAAACATACAGAAAAATGGGAAAGCCTAGAACCACAGTTATGTCAACAGTAGAAAGAAATGGTAAAGGCACCGATGCTTGCAATGTTGAATTTGCATGTTAGATTAAAAGTTAAGTCCACTTAGTCACTATTCCTTTGCTTTTCTAAAATTGCTTCATAGAAGAGTAGAGCATCTTCCAGGGAAAGATGATAATGATGAGTGAGACCAGTGTTTCTTGGGCCATCAGCATTTTAGTTCTGGCTTTCTTTTTAACACTCTTTAACTTTTGCTTTCTGTGTTGTTCACGTTTTGGAGTTTACTCCATTTCATTGTACAGAAAGGATGTTGTCTCTTAAGTTATATGTTGTAAGAAGCATTTAAAGGGATATTTTGAAAATGTTATATCAAAATGATTAAACTCAAGCTGTGGACTGTAAAAATTATAGCTTTATAGGCCACATGCCTGCCTACCCTTCAATCACTGTCAAAGTGATAATTTCTGCAATAATATGTTTCTTTTATTGTGGGATTCTAAACACCAAGTGCTGTTTAAACATTAAACTGAATTGTTTATGTTAGTGCTGTACTCAGTGTGTCATACATCAGGCCACTATAATCTCCCATGGAATGTAAAAATTCTGTCATGAATCATGGCTTGTATATCGGAAATTACTGTAATTTTGATTGGAAATTACAGGGCTCTTGAAATGTTTCTAATCAAGATAGAATGTTACAGCAGCTTCCAACCTGTGTGCTCCTCAGATGTCTTTATTTACATGTCAAGACTTGGGGTTAGAGAACTGTCCGTTTTCTACACATTCCCCTTTCCATTGCACCACTCCGCAAAACTAAGGTATGAAGCCAATCTATTGGTCCACATCATTTTGATCTGATCTTATTTGTGTGCTAGTGTATTTATTTAAGCATGTAGTCTTTAAATTTCCAGCTGGGGCAGCCCTTGCAATGCTAACTTTAAAAAGGACAGGTAATCAAAGTGAATGACAATAGCTTCCACAGGATTAAGTATGGGGTTTTTTTAGAGTATTGGTATAAAATTTAGATTCTTTTGCAAACTTTGCTACCAAGTAGAGAAGCAAACACCACCAAACACATAGTTCTTTTTCCTTTTATTGTGGAGGTTATGCTTGTATTCTCTTCTCAGAGGTTATTTTTTCTCCCAGATTTAAGCAATGCGGTGTTAATTTATGCGGTGTTTATTAAGCAAGCTTTCAGGTCTGTAGTTAACCAAAGTGCTGTTCGTAGTAGAAATCTGCTTCATGGGAGTAACCTCATAGGTAAACTGACTGTGTTTGGACTTCTCTGACGCATTGACTACTAGTCAACCAATCAGTAAGTTTAAAATCTGTAGCAAAGCCATATACATAAAAGGAGCTATCTGTCTTGCAAAAAAATCCTGCATTGGAGCTTGTCACTGGTACACAGAAATGTTTCTTTTGGCAAAGAAGTCTGCCCTGCACAAAAAAGAACCTTGTTCAGACATCGTCTATAAGAGAATCTCTCTTGAAAGAGGTCTATTGGGTTTTTTTTATTTGGGAATATCGGTTTCCTACTCAGAACTGGAAATCCTGGGAGAATCGCTTCCAGTTACAGTGAAAAGCCTGGAGGACATATGTTAGAAAATGATGTAGTGGTTATCAGTTTTGGTTTTAAACATCACAAAAAATTGAACATTGCTGCTCTTTTCTTATTTTGGATATAAAACCTTGATTTAACTGGTGAGTGTAGTCTGGAGTTGCAGTACAAAACAATATGAGACCCAAAGCAGCTGTGCCAGTGGACAAAGACAGTTGCTTACTGGAGGGCCTTTTTATTTATTTATTTTTTCAGGGACTGATTTGGGTCAACATTAGACTGGGTATTGAAGCAGCCAGCATCTGCAAGGTGGCTGGGCTTGCCTGAGCCAGGAGACTGCAGATAATGTTCTGCTGAGTAGAGCACTTTGTACAGAAGAGCTATTAACTGATGCGCTACAGAAGTTTCTACTTAGGTGGCACCGAGGTGAAAAACGAGCATCTTCCCTTGCGCTGTGTTAGTGCCTTTGGCAAGAGTTACCTGATTGATGGAGGACCGCATACGGACCTGATGCTCGACGAACCAGCTGGCTCCAGGGGTTGGTGCGGCAGAGATCATAACGCAGGGCGAGGAAAGGGTGATGGGAGCAGGAAGAGATTGCAGTGATATTAGTGAGATCATGCTCTGGCTTAGGTGAGTGATGATTTGCCTATGCGTAGTTTCACAGTGCACTTTACTGGCAGCTTGTTCGCTTTCCCAGAGCAAAGGGACTATCCGACACATGGACTGGAACAAGTCTGGGGACTTAGCTTAGAAGATTCCTTCAAATGCTGAATCCTTTTCCCATATAGGAATGTATGCATCCTGTATATTTTTAAAGTTTCTATATTTTTAAGAATCAATATATTACCTACAGAATAAATTCAAATTCTCTTAAGTTCAAGATACATACTTTAAAAGCTACTGTGGTTATACTGAGATGCTAAGGAAGATATTATAATTCAAATTGCTTGAATACATCATATCTTTTGGGAGTTTTAGAACTGTAATTGGCAAAACACCTAATGTCAGTATTTAAAATCTTATGGTTTTGTTGCAAGTTGTCTGCCTAATAGACGTACATGTTTTTTTTGTTATATTATGTTGAAAAGAGGAATTTAAAAAAATGTATGTGAAAGGAAGACAGAAAGGTTTACTAAGTGCTTTGTGTCTGCTCCCAGGTTGTTGGGTTTTAGTGGTAGAGCAGCAATATTAACAACGTTTACTAAAATTTAATTCAGCACACCGGAATAAGTCAAAATGAAAAGAATCCACACATACATAAATTTGTGTGGTATACCCCCAATATGATTAAATTGTAAAAGTAAGGTTTATTAAATTTATAACCTGACAGTCTGATCCAAGTAATTATGAAAACACATTCTTAATTTCATTATTTCAAAGAAAAAAAAAGTTGATTTGTGTAATGATCATTAAGGCATCATGGTTCAGTAACTGTGCGTTGGTTACAATGTTTTCATGTGGGAGCCAGGGATGAGGATTTTTTTTGAGGGTGACAGATGCTGAAATCTAATTTTATTCCATAAAAACAGACAAACAAACAAACAAAAAAACCTCCAAACCTAAGAGCCCCGAGAGATAAAGCAAGTAGAGACTTGTAGTGTTTCTATATGTTTGCTGTGTTTTGAGAAGTTACATTTGTGTTAATGGCTTATCCTGAAAAGCTGTGGCCCCCACATATACTGGTATGAAACAGGGAAGAGAGTAAAACTCTTGAAACATTACATTGCTAAAGGTTTCTTAAATTTAGGAAATTTCCATTTGCTAAAACTGAAGTAATATCAACTTCCGTACCTCTGAGAGTCCCATACACTACAGCGTAAGGCCGTTAGCCTGCATTATTATACCTACCTGAGTTTTACTTTATAATAGAATAAATAGGTAAAATTGATACTTTTCCGCAGCGCCAATCCTGCCAATGGCTGTGTGTGGCTGGGCAGGTGCTGAATGCCTTCCCTTCTTGCTGAATAAAAATACCTGTATATTGAAGGCAAGACAGAATCAAGCTCCGATCTTAATTTTAGAATAAAACTAAAGGAGTGCTAACTCTATCTCCAGAGACCTCATCTTGCTACGGAGAGTTTTGACCCGTTGCTTCTGAGCTGTTGCATTGTGTTGCCCAATTTCCTGTCCTTCTGTCCCCGTCCTTCTCTTTGGTTAGGCAGTTAGCCCCTTGGAAATCAGTAGTTTCACGTGCAAAGCACACTGGGTAAAAATCAGTGGTTCAGACCGTGCTAGAGACTCCATCCAAAGCCATCAGGCAAGTATTCTGTTCAGTGGTCTTTTATTAAAATGTTGGACTTTTTGCCTTAGTCTGCACACGGAGTGTCCTTCTCTGAAGGGCTGCGTGGGGAGACACACCAGGTAGGCATTAGGCAGAGCATCTAATGCTCCTAAGCAGATGGGAAAGAGTTAAATGGGAAGGGAATGCTAAACATTGGCACTAAAATTGCTTTTGGCATGCAAATACCATGCTTTTCCTGACATAAATATTTTCAGAATAGGCCATTAGAGTTCAGGTATATAAAACCCTGCTTTTACTGGAAATTTTAATGTTGTAGTAAACCCAGAGATTTATAGTGAAAAATTGATGTCTGTTATCTCACTTTTATCTTTTTAACCAGCAGTTTTATAAATGCTATATCTTTGATCTGGCTTTTTCCATCTAGAGACTAAGCTATATACTCTAATAGGAAAGTCATTTTTAAACAGCTTCCCACACTGAACAAGCACGGTATTGTGGATCTGGCATGAAGATGTAACATGCCATTACCGCAGATATAGAACAATCTATTCAACTGTTTTCCAGCGTGGGGGAAGAGAAACCTTTTCAGCACCAAGAGTAACCCTCTGGTAACAATGTGGCTTTAAGAGAGGGGTCTTGAAATTTATTTCCAAAGCTGTTTCCTCAGGGTGCTGCACCTCAGGTTGTCCCGGTGGGTCCAGCCTGGGGGGCAGACAGGGGCTCAGTCCTTCTCCTGTCACTCCACGTCTCCATCAAGTCCTCTCCAGCCTTTGTCTCCCTTCTCAGAGCAGCTGAGTCACTTCCTGGGCTTAAATCTTGGCATAAAAACCTCCTTTCTTCCCCCCACTGCCCCTCCCACCCCCTTGGCGTACAATGGATTCTCTGTGGAGCAGGGGAGGGATACTGCATGGGGAGACACGAGGTGGAAACAAAACGTGCTTCGAGGTCTGCCGTTGTTTCACGGGTCCACCTGGAAATAAACTCCTTGCTGTCATGGGAAGGCGAGATACAGCACGTAGAAAACATTAGCTGCAGAAGCACACCACACAACAGCTTCTATTTTTATTATTTTCTTTTTTTTTTTTTTTTAATTTATTTTCCTCCCTGCTCCCTGCCCTGGGTGAGATTGCTCTGGCAGTTGAAGAGGTGCCATGTGCAGCAGAAGTCAGGACAGGATCGAGTGTCAGCAGGGATGGGAGAGGACAAGTGAGAACTGAGAAAGCATGATGGGCTTCTGTGCGCGATCAAGAGTTGCCCCATAAAGTGGCATGTCATTCAGTGAAACTGTGAAACTTGGCAGATAGAGCCGATTTATTTCTTTCACAAAATATCATGTTGCGGAGTCATAGTGTGTTCTGTCTTGACTGGGTTGGCAAGAAGTAGATTTCCATGTTTCTGTTGCAGGAACAAAATGAACGCTTAGAGGGACTCCATGTCCTTCCTTATTCTTTTCTCTTAATTTCTTATATGATGTCTCTTCACAGAAATAAAGCCTCAGGAGACTTTGTTAGGATTTTTTTTAATTTATTCTTTTCTCATAAAGGGGATAGAAGAATTGACTTCAGTTAGCTCACTTATTGCTCAATCTTGGTAGACCTGGAGAAGGGCTGGCATTGATCCTGGTCGTATCCCACATTATCGGTATGACCTTGGTAGAGTGGGTTGACTTCAATGAGTCTTAGGTTCCCACTAGTAAAAAGTGGACAGCAACTTCTTGAATCAACAAAGATTCACTGAAGAGAAACCACCTTAAAACCTCCAAGGTGGTTCATATCAGCGTGCAATTGCCCATGGAAATCTGCATAGAGGGAAAAAAAAAAAAGCATTAAAACCTGAAATCGTTCAAGCCAAAGAAAAAGGTACAGAATGGAAAATACCTAACTAATAAGAGGATTATATTGCCCTCTTCAAACAGCTCCTTGGGGCCAGGCAGCCCTTTCAACACGTAAGGCAAAGGCTGGATTTGTTGACACACAGATGAAGAAGTGCTTTACACGTGGGGTCAAATCAGCTGCAGTTATTCCCAGCCAGGCAGAGTGGGTGGCAGCAGGAGCTGTTTAAGTGCTGCTTACAGTCAGCGTAGAGGCCGTTCAAAGAACTGGGAGCAGCTTTGGGAAATGCTGTGTATTTGAGCCCTAAGGAGAGCTTCCCTGGAGGGATGCGGTGCATACCTGCCCTCAGTTGGTCAGGTGTTAATGCTTAATACCTTCACGGCCCCAGCCTGCAGGACGTCCTACAGAGGTGCTGGGGCTGGGACCGCTAAGCTCCTGGCAGGATGTGGCCAGAGACAGCCCAAGAAGGGGGATTCTTGGTTAGATGGCTTTTTTGTCTGGTGGAGGGAGCGCAAATGTGTGGGAGCAGCTAGGAGAAGTATAGGTTTAAATCATTAAATGTACAAATGAAAAAAGAGAGCCAAGTAGAGAAAGCTCTTTACAAAATATGAAATTCTGTTAAAGCAGCAAGACGGCACAACATAAGGAATGCTTAGTACATGTTATTGAAACTGAAAAATCAGAGTACAGAATGAATTATAATTTAACATAATCCATAATTTTACAGTTTTCATTTTGAATTATTTATCTTATATGATTTGATTAAAGATAAAACTAGCTGACAAGATCCTGAACATCTCTTAATGACAAATGAAAAAAGTCCTCATTATAACTTCACCGTTTTAAAATTTCTATTTGTATTGTTTCTATATATCTCCCTTTTATTTTTAAAGCGTATTTCAGATACACATTGTGTACATGTGATTCCATAACCCATCAGGCTTCAGTGTTGCCTCAGTACCTCTGATTCAGTAAATCAGATCATAGGCAGCATGCTGTCATATAATAAGGTGTCTGATCCTTATTACCAGTTTGTTGATGCACAGACTCCTTCAAATTGACCATTGCAACACATGGTTTCCCCTGAAACTAGCTGTGATAATTAGCGTGGCTCTAATGAGACAGAATGTCACTGATCTTGTGCTGAACTGTCGAGTATTGACGCTACGGATGGGAACTGTCAAAGCTTGCCATCTGTGACAGAGCTTGGCATATTCCATTTGCAAGGTAGAGCATGCTCAATAGACTGTTTTTAAACAAATGGTCCATTTCTTGATTAGGGCTCTGTGTTCTGTTACCGTGGAAGACTTTATATCACAGTTAAACTTTTTCCTTTTTTTCCCCCTTTCTTTTTTTCTAGGGTAAGCTCATTAGCAAATGAAAATGTTACTAATTCTCAAACCGGTGCCTTCAATCTTCTGTTAGCTTTTTGGAGAGAGGGGCAGGGAGGGGGGGAGGAAGCTGATCGCATATTTATTCTTCTTCCTTCCCCCTGTTATCTTCATGTAGTGCTTCTAAGGCTAACAGTTCCACGAGGCTTTTATCTGATTTTTTTAAGCAGCGAGGGATAAGGGCAGGGCAGTTTTGAAGGCTGGAGGAGCAAAAATTGAAAAGTGTTAGATGAGGCACGGAGGGAGCACGTGCGCCTGGGCTGAAAGATTGGATCGGTCAGGAGAGTCGGGTGCCTGGGCTCCCGAGAGCAGCCCTGCAAAACGCCGTGCAAAAAGTCCAGCGCTGCTTATCATTCCAAAATATGCTTTGTTGCTTTTTATTTCCTCCTTCTCTGGCAGACCACACAGGGCTTGTTCTGAAGAACATTTTCACTAATCTGATCAGGCAGCCAAATACGCCGGGAAAACTGCTTTAATGATCCCACTAATTACCTCAAGTCAATATGAACTGTATTATTAGACTGAGGGAAAATATTCCATTAGGTCTCCCCCTTGGGAGTTTCTCCGCTTTGTGATGTCACCGAAGCCTTCGCCCTCTCGCTTGTAATTAATTTTATTTACACACGCAGGCACGCACAAGGTCACACCTGCACAACCGGAGCTGGCCAGGGAGCTAGTGGCACTCAGGCTTAATCAGATCTGTCATAATTACCATTCTGCATGTTTCTGACACACGCTGTGAAATATTTCAATTTAACTGCCGCTACCAGCACAACCAGATGTAGTGTGAGTGTGGCTGCATTGGAAATATTATTCCTCAGGATAAACTCTCTCCTCCTCCTTTTTCCTCCCACCCCCTCTCCCTTTTACAGCTAATGTGGCACAGAAGCTGATGTATCCTGTAAATCTTGAATGCAGCGCTAGATTGATAACAGCAGATTAGACAGTTTAACCACAAACAGCTTGTTCATTTTTCACAAATGAAAACCACATGTGGTGTAACTAAAATTTCAGGCTCTTTTTTTTTTTTT